>JBBPBX010074995.1:0-17448 GCA_038048925.1 Garcialebias charrua
ATATATATATATATACATACACATACAGTACACTGTACGTCTGTATGTATGTATTTAAATATAAATACGTATGTATGTATGTATGTATATAAATATACATACATATAATTGAGCATTACACCAGAAAAAACAAACAAATAAATTAAATACTTAAAGGCCTAGCATTCCTTGAGGGAATGCATACCATCCGCTGCATGTCATGTCAGATATTTAGTCTAAGACCTTGTGTTGAAAAATGACAAATTGTGATAATTTTGTGTCAAACCTGAAAAAATAAAATGCCATGCACAACCTCATAAGATGTCACAACTTGTAGAGTATGTATTGTACTGTGAACGACTCTCTGCACATCCAAACTTAGCTCAGTACTCATAAAACTGGCCGAGTTATAACTTTTGTATTCAATCAAAAAAGACGTTCAATACAGAACTTTTGTATTAGCTTATGTGAATTAGCTCCAGAATTGACTCATTTGTAGATGTATATTCAGTGATTACTTTTGGAGTTTTTTGCAAACATGTTAACATATGCAACATGTTAACACAGTACTGTACTGTATCTGGTGACTGAATTAAATACATTTTTGTGCTTTTGAAACTTCCCACCAAACATTATTCAGTTGTAGATGTTCACTGAATGATTACTGTCTGTAAGTTTTCTTAAACTCCATTGAGTGGTTCAAGGGGTATTTTGGTAACACACAGACACATAAAACACATGAAAACATGAGTTGTCAGTGAGTCAGTAAAATACAAAAATCTAAATTTAGTGATTTACAAAAATAACTTTGTTGTACCAGGCAACACCAGCTGCAAAAAAAAAAAAAATAATGTGAAAGGGCTGCATCTTCTAGTATGATAATCAATGATCTTATTGATCTTATCCAACCAAGATCAATAAGATCTAAAAATTTTATGTCTAAAAATATCTTATTTTAGATCAAATCTAAAAATAAGATTTTCCAGTTATCCAAGATCCAAATTATCTTATTGAAAATCATTTGCTGCTCTGAAGGAATGCAGGGTGTTTAAGAAGCCATATGTGGGCTAATTATTGAAAAAGCCTGGTTTAAAGGAGGAAAATGTTTTCATTCTGTATGTTGTATCATGCTCAAGGTTAGGCAGACATTTTCATTTGAATCTCAGAACAACAGTCATCTTGTTTTTGTGCCTCTGATGAAAGACTCTCACTTACTGCAGTGGAAACTGCTGTTTGAAGAAGAGTTTGAAGCATAAAATTAGAGGTGGGCATTCAGTCCAGAAGTTAAAAAAAAAAAAAGGTTCCCCTTCAGGGTGTTGGGCAGAGTTACACAATTTTAGTTTTTTTTTAAAAATAAACTTAATCAAAAATAATATAACATTTGTCTGCAACGATCACCAAGGTCATGAACAATAAACATATTTTTGAATAACCCCAGTTTGGTGTTTAATTCTGACCGGATGGATGAGTGAACATGTAGTCTGATGGGACAGGAGACGAGCGCATTGTAAACATTTCATTGAGATTTCCATAAACTATTTTATAAACCTTCCATTTCCAGAATCTAAATATTTATTATGATTTTAGTACCAGACATGATCCCAGTGCTGCATCTATTTGTGCTCACAAATACCCACACATCTATGTAATTATGGACTAAAATAATAAATGATTAGTATTGCTGTCAGTCACTTGATTCTCAGGTGGTCTGGGAGAAAAGTTTCAGGATTGAAAACTTATTGGACTTAAGTGCTGGCACACTGAGAGTTCTGCTTGTCAAACAGAACAACATGCCTTAATCCTGTTAAAGTAGATCACTTACATACTGCATTACACCTACTCAATAGAGATACATGTAAAGTCATTGCCTTTGAAAAAGAAAGATTGCCCTACAGATACGTTAAGTGGGATAAATTTCACTTATTATTGATGGGGCCCAGAGCAGGCAATGAGGCTGATACTGTGTCTCTGGTGAGACATTTAACTGAGGGAAACGGGCTTCATGAATACTTCATGGGCTTCGAGTGTACATTTCCACACATCCTTAACCTGTTGTCCTGCTAGGAACAGATGTTAGTTTTTTTAAAGATCAAATTAAAAACAGGGTTCTTGCTGCTCCATCCGTCCAAAGAAGCTGAGAAGTTTAAGGTCATTACCATGACGATGAGTGTATTATGCCGGGTACCCACCGAACGCGTTTCGGGCAGCGGAAGCGGCCGGTTTACATTGAAAGTCTATGCTGTGGCGCGTCGAGGCACGGCGAAGCGTGAAGCGGCGCGTTTTGAGCTTTTCAAGCGGCGCGGCAGCGCCCGGCAGTTCATTTCCACGCACGCGACGTGTCCGAAGCAGCCAACGCCGACGTTCACCCACTTTATATCTCAGACATTGATTCTATTCCTCTCCTTATTGTGAAAGATTTTCTTGACAGACTCTTACCTCTGCTCTGCTTTTGACGCTTGAAGATGTGGGCACAGGTACGTGAACCACGCCAATCTCTTTACCACAGGAAGTTGGTACACGTTGTTACGTGCTGGAGGCCGCAGAGAACTCGGACACAAACCAAACTGGGTCCAAAGGCCAGACAGGTGACCAGCTAAGAGATGCTCCTGCATTCAGTTCTTAATTACATTTGATACATTTTGCTAAACTTTTTTTTTCTAGAACTGGGGTGGTCGGTTGTGTCAGAATGGTTATGAATGAGCAATGTTCTCATTGTGTCTCTGTGCAGTGATAAAGCTTATTCTGATTCTGATAAGAATAACAAAATTTTGAAAATCTATTTGGTGTTTTATGTAGTTTAAATTAGAATCTAAAAGTCATTAGATTCATTTTGAATGACAGATTTTGTACTTAAAAAAAGACTTTTACATCTTTACCCAAACATTCATTGTGATTAGTTGTGAGAACCTTAAATATTTCATATTTACCTTTGCAGCATAAAGTTAGAAAAACTCATGGAGTTCCAGTCAAAAATCACTTGTTCCCAAAGGAGAATAACATAAACCTTATGTTATGAAAAAAAAAATAATAATTTGCGGAAACTTACTTGAGATATGAATGTAGTTGTGGTTATTGTTTTTGTGCAAAAATTGCTTTTATAATTTTTTCTGTGTCTAAGGGTGGGCAATTTTTTTTTTCCATAGGACCAAATCAAGATATTGAAAGCAATCAAAGGGGCACAGAGAGAATTAGAAAATGGTTTTTCTTTAAAACAGATATCCCAGGAGAGTTTTTTTCAGGTTTTTTCTTGTCATGGCATAGTTAGTTAGCATGCTTGATAAAATGTGTCTCCCCAATAATATTTAGGATGTAAGACTTACTATTTGTAAATTTTATCTTATTAAATTGTTTTGTTAGCTTATATGCAAAATAAAAATCTGAATTAAAACATAAAAAAACAAGTGGACTAAAAAGATGGTTTTAATTTTTTATTAACCTAAATGTTTTTGATGTATTTGTCCAATAAGCTTAATTTAGATTTCTTTGAATTTCATCGATAAAATGCAGGTTTTCATTAACTTATTTAAAAGTTGTTTCCTTTTTAATTAAGGATGTTGGGGGCCGGACAGAGATTGTTCAGGGTCCACTTTCGGCCCTTGGGCCTCATATTGCTCACATCTGGTCCAAACAGATGTTGACAATCTAAAAAAAAAATCTAATCTAAAATTTCTACTTCGGCATATTTTTGAAATATGAAAATTTGTTTACAGAATAATCTTTCATAAAACTCTTGTTTTTTTAAAATACTATGGTATATAAAATCAGTGACAGTCTATTGACAAACTAGCCAAGTTTTAACATTGTGCTGCACACATGCAGACTGACTCATTGTTGCATAAACTTTATTTTATTTTAAAAAAATTAGCATAGAAGCCTTAATTACTGAATTTAGCTACATTTCATCCACAAAAAACATTTGTATTTGCATTGATGAAAAATGTACTTGTATTAAATTAAACACTAGCGCAGGGGTCTGCAACCTTTACAATCAAAAGAGCCATTTTTGTGCCTTCGTTCACTAAATTAAACGTGGCCAGAGCCGCTACAACTGTGGTTATCAATTGGTGTGCATGGGCCGCTTTGTTAGAATGGGGTTTTTGTGACCAGTAGGGGCCACACATTAAAAAGCTAAAACTATCTAATTATTTTTTTTAACATTCAATGATGTTAAAACAAAAGAAAAACCAGATTCTTGTAAAAACAGGGGAAATTTTTTATTTTTTACCAATTATATAAAAAAACTATGCAGACCTGTGATTTTTTTTATTATTGTGCACAAAATAATTAAGTATAGAAATAAATGAACATGTTGTGCTTTTTGCATTAGTTCTAGTATTCACACATTAGCAAAAGAAATGACCAAAGGGAAAAAAAACTGAAATATGAAACTATAAAGCCTTTTTGTTGATGTTTTTATAACAGCCAATAAATTTCAGTTTTATGTCAGTTCTGGTCAAAGTTTGAAAGAGCCGCTGCAGAGGGACCAAAGAGCCGCATGTGGCTCTGGAGCCGCAGGTTGCAGACCCTTGCTAGCCACTTCGTAAATTGTTTGTAGTCAATTTTGAAAACAAATTTTTAAAACTGATTGAAACAATTTCTCAAGTAATTAAATGTAAAACTATTAATGAAACTAGAAAGTAACCAACCAAATCTGAGGAGCCACAGATGTGTTAACAGAAGAGGTGCAGCAGCTGCATATCTAAAAAACAAGAAAAGGCCACGGTGATGGTCCTAAATGGATGAAGCTGCAGAGCATAAGAGCTGCTGATGGAGCTGCTGATTAATCTGTACTGTGGCCTTTCGCTCCCTCTGCGACTCAGGATCATTTATCTGGCAGATTTATTGATTGGCTACTGCACAGAGACACATCCCTGACACAATCAGACCCGCTACTTGTTGTAAAAGTCATTAGACTGGGCAGTGTGTGTGTGATAATAAACACACACACAGAGCCAGACACCGAGAACAGGCTGTAAGTTTGGGAATGAAGATAAGATGTGTCAATATGTTAAGAAATCCATGCATTCATTTTCTTATTATATCTCCTCCTTTCATCCTGTCTGTTAATATTTTTTGCCCTTTAATTTACCCCCTCCCTCTTTTGAAGTTCACCATGTTTCTGCTTTTAGCTCATTTCTGCCTCAAGCCAGGGGAAGTGAAGGGGTTGATGCTTAACACGACAACGTGCAGACCATGGGAGCTGTTCCTTAAAAAAAAAAAAATAATAATCTTGGGTTGATGATTTTGATGTGCAGTGACTTCTGCAGGTCAATTGGCTGCATGTCACC
Organism: Garcialebias charrua; assembly: GCA_038048925.1. Lineage (NCBI taxonomy): Eukaryota > Metazoa > Chordata > Actinopteri > Cyprinodontiformes > Rivulidae > Garcialebias > Garcialebias charrua. Next base: position 5,268 of record JBBPBX010074995.1, read on the forward strand.
AAAGATGAATAGTAAATGTCCAGAAATGAGGCTGTCCCTCAGGTGCCTCCAGCAAAGCATGAATGAAACAGGAAATGATTCAAAAGCAAAAGGAACACAAACAAGATAAGTTCTTAACCGTGTCCTGAGAAGGACTGTGTTTTTTTTTGGTGACACAAAAATCTAGTGTTAAGGGATGATTCAGATATTTTAAAGCTGGGTCTGTGAAGATATTATGAACAATCAATATCCAAGCTGTTGTAGATTGCTGTGAAAACAATTCCTGTTAGAAGAAAAAGCTATTATTCTGACTGGATTGATGAGCTAAAGACAGTGTCTCAATGAGCTAGGACTGTTGGAGATAGTTGGTAACTCAAAATTGCAACAAAATGAGCAAATTTTAAGGTCTCACTGAATTTTGGAAACTCCAGCTACACTCCTGCATATATTCTGGACATGTCTCAAACTGCAGACTTTTTGACAATATATATTTGACACCTTCTCTGGAATATGTGGTAAGACCGTACTTCCATCACTGCTCATCTCACTGTTCGGGGTGGTACCAATGGATACATACTTCAGCAAGTGTGAGGAGGATGTGAGTGCTTTTGGCTCTGTTCTGGTCAGGAGGCTAATATTGTGTAACTGGAAGGACCCACACACCCCCAGTCATGTGTACATTGGTTAAGAAAGGTGATGAGCCGTATTCACTTAGAGAAGACGAGATACACCTTGAAGGGCTCTGTACAGAGGTTTTGGGACACTTGGCAGCCATTTCTATTGTTTGTTGAAAGCATGTCACCACCTGTTTGATTTGTTTGTATGGTTTTGACTGATTTGGTGTGGGAGGGAGGGGACTGTTTTATGGTTTAATGTTGTTCTGTTTAAAAAAAAAAACTTTATTTAAGGTCTGTTAGTTCTCACTGAATTAGTTATTTACAACATGACCTCCAAACCACGTGGCCATATTTTGCAGAGCTATTGTTTGAAAATCACAGCCCATTTTTGTGCGCATGGCTTGCAAACTTGTATTCTAGGCCATGTACGCAACATTGTCCTCCATATGTACCTGAATTTACAATTTCAGTTTTAAATCACAACTAGACTTTCAAATTGCACCACCGATCTTAGCATAAAAGTGAGAATGAATACCATACCATACCATACCATACCATACCATACCATACCATACCATTTTATTTATAAAGCACTTTAAACAGGAACAAGTCCACACCAAAGTGCTGGACAAACAAACACGCAACAGGCAACACAGACAATGAAGTACAACACGAAAAACATAAAAACATTGCAGATCATAAATCAAACGATCCAATACAAATCAGCTGGCATTGAAAGCGATGGAGTAGTAGTGAGTTTTTAACCGGGATTTGAAAACCGAGAGGGAGGGGGCCTGTTTGATGAGCAGCGGTAACTCGTTCCAGAGTCTTGGGCCTGCTACAGAGAACGCCCTGTCACCCCTGCGCTTAAGGCGAGTTTCTGGAACTATTAAGAGTACCTGATCCTCTGACCTCAAAGCACGTGGAGGGACATATGGGTGTATCAGATCCGAGAATGTACTTGCTGAATGACGTCACATTCTCCTGTGATACAGTTGGCAACCAGGCTTTTCCCAGTTGACCCATAACATAAAACAGTTTACAGGGAGTCCTCGAGTTACGGCGCCCTCGAACAACGGCCACTCGGACTTACAAACGGACCTACGAACAGTACAGTTGTACATTAAATACAGCACTGGTATGTGTTTTTAGGTGTTTTTAGATGAAAGTGTGTTAGCTAACCGTTTGTACACAAAGTTCTGTGCATGTTTATGAACCAGTATGTACGTTTGTGTTGAAAAACGGGTGTTTGGCGCAGCGCTATAGCATACATTTTCCGACTTACGAACGAAAATCCGGACTTACGAACGCACGTGCTAGCACTCAAATAAATAACTCTTTGGATTAACATAAAAAAATCATGGAAAAGATTTCCACATGATTACTTTGCTTTATTTCAGCAAAATATAATATGTTACTTTAATGTTAAGCGCTTGTGCTGGTTTAACTTAATTTTTTTAAGTTGATTTAACGTATTTACTATAGTTTGGACTTGCTTAATTGAATAAAGCCAACCCAACTAATTTGCAATGTTTTGGACCTACTAGTTTACGTCACTTGATTAATATGAAAGCAAATTTGGTAGAATGCAACCTATTGCAAAGTGGTACAAATACATTATTTAATTAAGTTGATCCAATTAATTCAAATTAAGTTAGCACAACAAACACGCTTTTTGCTGAAAGAAAGCAAATTAATCTTGTGGAAATCTTTTCCATGATTAAATTAGGTTACTTTAAAGAAAAGTTTTCTTGTGTTAATAAATTAACACGGTTGAAAAGGAGGAAAGAACACACAACCAAAATGTGCAATGGAATTGTATTTCAAAAATTGTAATGCATTCTCTTCTCCATATGGGTTCCGACTTACGTCAGAATGGGGTTACAAACGGTCCTTAGGTCCGGAACTCGTTCGTAAGTCGGGGACTCCCTGTATTTGGTAAGTGGTGTGAAGTGGTGGGCAACATTATCTGTCCGTTTTTCCAACAGTGCTTTATTTCTTCTGCTGCACCTGCCACAACTGCAACTATAACCAGATACAAGGACCCAAGAGAACAGATACCAAGACTCAAATATGTTTACAGAGTTTATTTGCAAAGGTGGAAAATTATTGTGAAAAAGATGGTGCCAGGGAGGGAGCAGGAACCAGTAGAGGTAGTCAGTTGTAGTGGGGAGAGCTGACCCAATGGTTCCAGAGCAAAGAAGGTGCGCGTCAGAACAAAGGATCCAGATAGGAGGCAGTCAAGTGGTAGGAAGGCATGGAGGCAGCTGAGGAGGCACAGGAGTTGAACTCACAAGCGAATAGCTTGAACAGAACTACCACTGGCAGGTAATGCTGCAGCGCCCGCTGAACCTTTTATTCTCCTTCTGTGTGTCAAGCTGATGATTCTCAGGTCAGATGTTGCTGCAGGAAGCTGGAAGAGCAGAACTCCCACAGCACCAAGAAGAGTCCTGCTATGAATACAAAACCACAGAACCATAACTCAACCATGTTTTTGAAGTTTGTTAAAACTTCATTTGGTGTAACTCAAGATGTTGGAAACAAAACCTTTTTTTCTTGTTTTTCCCAGACGAATCGTCATCATCCTCTCACATAAACAGGCTTTGGGTTTATTTTTGCACAACGAATGGATTAAAAAAGTAAGGTGTTATGAGGTAATGAGCCTTTCTTTTGTTTGTGAGTTTGTCGATTCATACATGTTTTTGGGAAAAGTTATGGATTTTGCCAACACTAAAGAAACAAGACACAAACACACACACGCATGGTTTAGTTTTAAAAGGCTGCAGTCCTTTTCTCTCTGTCTATTTTTATTCTGTTGGGTCCATTAAGATCAGCAGTGATGGTAGTTAATGAGTGAAGCCTCTCAACAAAGCAGCAGCAATCACAAAGGTATGGCAGGCAGTGTGCAGTGACTTACACACACACGCGCACGCACGCACACACACACATGTAAAACCACTCTGTAAATGTGCAGTCTGTGTTCATGCAAACATAAAAAGCTTAATGCACACTTTGTATTTGATCAAAATATTGTTTTTCTAATTAATTCCTTACAGTAAAAACTTCTGTTTTACATCTTGTAGTTATTGTTCATATTTTAATGGGCTTTAGTTAAAACTGACATTATCAAAATAAAAGTACAACAGAATCAGTTTTGCTCACATTTTGGTCATAGAGTACGTTTTAGTTTTATAAAGTTTTGTTTTCATTTGCTGGTTTAGTTGAAAATTTAAAAGGTTATATGAAGTTTTCCTAAAACAGGGAGATGAATGTTCTTTGAAAAAAACCCGTCAGATTTCATGTTTAAGATAAACGTTTAAACAATGTTAAGTCATGAAGTGAAATGTTTTTCTCTTTGTTTAAATATTTTATAATCTGATATATACCTAAGGCAACTGAAATTTATAAATTTTCCAACATTTGAGCTGATATCTGATGCATTCTCACATTTTTATTTTTATTTTAGATTTCAAAGGGATGCACAGAGGAACAACTGCCTCGCAGAAAGATGACCGCAGGTTCAAAACGCTCCCGGGATCTTGGTGTGTGAAGTTTGCTTTTACTTTAGTTTAATGTTGTTTATTTAGCAATGGCAGCCTGTGATGAACTTGAAACCTGTCCAGGGTGTACTCCATATCTCTCACAACAACTGCTGGTGATAGCTAGCCACCCCCCTCCCCCCACCCCACACACACAAAAGTCTACACACATTAACACAAATTGGAACAATTAAAACATGCCAGAATTTGCCAAAAGGCTATTTTTCATTTGTTGTTATTGGATAGTTGTTACAGATCACTGTAAAAATGTAAACCACAAATTCAAAAATAACAACTAAACAAAAGTATACAGACCATAACACAGGTAGTCCCCGACTTACGAGCGCTCTGACCTACGAGGTTCCGGACTTACGAGCTGGCGAATTTTTGGAAAAAACGCAAAAAATACCGAGTTTTTCTGTGTTTTTTCACCACAGTTCGTTAGCTAAACATGTGGACACACGTTTCCGATCATTTTTATGCACTCGTAAGCAGTTTTTCGATGAAAAACGAGTGTTTGTAGTCGCGCTAGCAAAACCGTTCCAACTTACGAGCGAAATTCCGGACTTACTAGACACGTGGCGGCCGTTCCGAATTACGAGATTTCCATGTTACGAGCAACTCGTTGTAACGGAACTCGCTCGTAAGTCGGGGACTACCTGCATATTGTAAAATGGTACAACACAAACAAAGTTTTTTCAACAACAACAACAGTATTTGCATGGTACTACAGTTAAATAATGTTCTTCCTGCACAAACATGTGTTTTCTCTGGGGTACTTGTGTTTTCTCTCACAGTTCAGATCCATACATGTTCAGTAGATTGGCAGATCTGAATCAGTTTTTCACTCAACCTTTATTTATACAGTTTAGTCTCATTGAGCCTTGAGGACTCATTTACAAGAGAGACCTGTTTTTAATAAATAATGATGACAACATTGGACAGTCATAAAAAAAAGTGTATAAACTGGGAATAATGAATGAAAGGAAATTGTAGTAAAAATGAAACAAAACAGCTACAATGTAAAGTGCTGTAGAATAGGTGTCTGTGCATGGATGTGGCTCTGTGAAGAACTGCTGACCATCACACTGTACCCCACCTTAAAATCTTACTTCTAACCTACAAAGCCCTCAACAACCTAGCTCCATCTTATATTACAGATCGCATTGTTCTATATTTTCTTAACAGAGCACGTCATTCTCAGACTGCAGGCTTACTTGTGGTTCCTTGAGTTTCCAAAAAGAAGATCTTTCAGTTATCAGGCTCCTCTCTTGTGGAACAACTTCCAGTTTCTGTCTGTGAGGCTGAAACTGGAAGTTGTCCAGTTTAAAGACTGGGATTAATACTTTCCTTTTTGATACATCTTACGGTTGGCTTGTTATGCTGCTATAGGCTTAGACTACTGGAGGACAAATTGACCTCTTTTCATAAAATTAATTGTCATTCAACACTTGCTCTTCTCAAGGGCGGACGTCTCCTCTCGGTCTCCGCTTGCTTTTGCTTCTTGTCTGTGAAACTGTCTGAGAGCCTCTCTTCTACAAAATCTTCTGAATCATAACTATGGACTTCAATTTGGTCAGTTGGTCCCTCAACACAACGGATAACATTTCTTTAAAAAGAAGACAGGCTGTAGGCGAGCCGATTTGCCCTGTTGGCATGCACACATCTGGATATCTCATCGACTTGGAAGACTTGATGATGTGTCTATCTCTGCTGTCATCTGTGGATCTTAAGGATGCATATTTAATTGGATTTATGATAACTGTTTCCTGCTTTTTGGATTTGGCTGGTTCCTGGTCTATCAACACACAAGGAAGACGTCAACAGCAAATCTGGATCTGGTCAGGCTGCCTGCCTTACACGATGGCTTGGTTCATGTCTCGAAAACCCAGACTTTTGGGCTGGATGGATTAGATCTCGAGAATTTTCTAAGGCACGTTCCATTGGTGTGGTCATTTTAATTTGGACATTTTCGGAAGCAAGTGGACCGACACAGACTGAAGGTAGATGTCATTAAAGTTCTGCCTGTTCCCAAAACAATCGTGTTTATTTGACATTCGGCTCCTTGACTGGCCTTGACAGGCCGTCTTATCTCAACACGCCTGCAGAAGTTTTGTAAACCTGACACTCTCACCCTCCCAAACCTTCTACTGAGGAATTCCACAGACTTTTCAGAGGAGCACAGCTGAATAAACATTCTGTCATCATTTCAGGACTCTGGATTCGCCTCTGGCCGTCCTCGGCAGCTCCCCCCCCCCCATGAGTGTGTACAGATGTATGAGCTGGCTGCTCAACCACCTTTGAGTCCTCCCTGACCTCTGTGTAATGTCGGCCTCATCATGTGCTTGTAATGGGAAAAAAAAGGAAGGAAAAAAAAAAGGAACAGAAACACATCAACAAATCTCTGCAAACATGTGGATATCCCAACTGGGCTTTTGTCAAGTCAGCAAGGAAATCTGCTAAACACAATAATGAACAGAAAAAGTCTAACAGATGGAAAAACATTGTCATTCCTTATGTTGCTGGAGTCTCAGAGAATTTCAGAAGGATTTTCAACAAACACAACATCCCAGTACATTTCAAACCCAGCAGGACTCTCAGACAGAGGCTGGTCCACCCTAAGGACAGAACCCCGACACACAAACAGAGTGGTGTGGTTTACGCAGTCCAGTGCAGCGAGGTCTGCTCAGACCGTTACATTGGAGAAACGAAGCAGCCCATCCACAAAAGAATGTCCCAACACAGGAGAGCAACCTCCTCTGGACAAAACTCAGCTGTTCACCTCCACCTCATGGACAAGGGACACTCATTTGAAGACCAGAATGTGCAAATTTTGGACCGAGAGCACAGATGGTTTGAGAGAAGTGTGAAGGAAGCTGTTTATGTTAAGAGAGAAAAACCTTCTCTCAACAGAGGAGGTCGTCTGAGATTTCAGCTTTCCAAGACTTATAACTCAGTTCTGGGATTGATTCCGAAACGTTTTACACCAGATGGGAACAGAGGTGTCTTGTCTGTAAATTAGACTAACAAATTTCTTTGAGAAGCCTCTGTTTGTTGGTTGGGAGTTGTTTTTTGTCAATTTACATACAGTGTTGTGTCTTCTGTCAGAGACCTCAAGGGAACCCCCTACTGTTGATGTGTGATCTGTCAATTTACATGTATGTGTTACCTCACCTTGAAATTTACAAAAGATGGTGCGTGGTTCTGTTATAACTTCAAACTTCTCACAGTTTGTTCATGGAATTGAGAAAGCCTCCTGGATGGGAGTCGAAACGTTTTCTGTTAAAAATAAAGTCCAGTTGATCTTGTATTGAACGCCTTTTTGATTTGTCATGTCCTGGACGACTGAGAATCTTCACCAGCACTATGTGCTTGTGTGCAAGACTTTTTTCCATTACCACCTTTTTGACCTTCAAACAGAGGTCAAAAATGTGTTAGGAATTTTTTTAGTCTCCAAACCCTGTGTGTCATTTTTCACCACTTTTATTGTCTGTCCAACAGATCTCACTTGTAAATGAGTCTTCGAGGCTCAATGTGACTTATCTGTTTAAATAAAGGTTGAATGAAAAAAAATTGAATAGTTTTCATTTCATATTATTTCATGTGATTCTCGACTTGCCATTGTGTATCTGTTCCTACCAAACCCAGCCGGTCAAAGCAGATGGCCGCTTGTCCTGAGCCTGGTTCTGCTAAAGGTTTCTTCCTCGTGAGAGAGTTTTTCCTTTCCACTGTCACCTTCATGCTTGCTCAAGATGAGAGTTCTGCGATGGAGTTAAACTCAAAGCAGTCTGCTCAGGTACATTTATTTTTTATATATGAATGTTTCTGTTCAGTGCCCTGAGATAACTTCTGTTGTGACTTGGAACTTTATAAATAAACTGAAGTGAATTAAAAATGTTGCTCCTTGACTGCTGGAGAATGGCACCATCTTCCTGTGACCCTGCAGGATCCAGCAGGTATAGAACTTAGATGAACGAATGGACGTGTTCATAATAAGGTGGTTTAATTGTGCAAACACTCATTTCCAACTTTGTGCTGATGTTTTTTTTTTTGTTTCTGATTAACTTTGTTAATCAGATAAAGTTAAAATCTTCTATCTCCTCTTGTACTTTTCTTCCTTTGTTGGGAGCTGAACAGAGTACAGCTCAGTCTCAGTTTGTATGACAATGTCATCATGTTGACAGCAGCCCAGAGTTCGTTTGTGTACAAGCATGAAACCATCTGGCTTATAATAGAGATATAAACAGGTCCATTTCTCTTCATTCTAAACTTTATTGTCAGGATGTGATATTAAAGCTGAAATACAATTTGTTACCTGCTGGGCCATTTTCTTATCTGCCCTGCAGTGAATAAAAAAATCCCATTTTAACTGCATGCTGTTAGGCTGTAAATCGTTCTTTTCTTTTTTTTTTATGTGGTGATTCATAAATCCCTGATATGTACATTATCCGTGAAAATACATTTAGGAAACACATTTTATGATAAATGTTTAAAAAAGGGAGAAAAGCCAGTGATCAAAGTGTCTCTGTCCGTGGTGCTGAAGTTGACAGCTGAAAAAAAAAAAAAAAATCAGCTGCTCAGTCTCAATTAACACTTGCCGGTATGTAGAATGTAATCCGGTTTTGCTATCTACAGTCTGTTAAAATCAATTTTCATCAAAAACATTATTATCACATTTTACATAATTTATTGTAGACTCTTATTTTGTGCATTGATTCATCAAGTACTTTGTAGATTTTGTTCTACACCTTTCAGTTCATAATCACTAACCAGCCTTGGAGACAGGATCCGTCAACAAACAATCAGCCAGACAAGACAACTCAGCTTTGAAAAATAAACCAGCATCTTTTATTTGATCTGTGGTGTACATCACTATAAGCACTAAAGGCAGCTCTATGCACACTTAAAATGTCTTTGCTCTACATGTAGGGTAGTAGAAAGTGATTATATGCAACGGCGTCCTTTTTAATTACTTTCCTTTTGTCTCCTTTTGTTCATCACATACAGAAAACTCTTGGTGGTCACATCACCATGGCAACATTAAAGACAAATGAAACAACTGCTTAGTGATTATACAAGTAATTCATATTATGCATAATTCAGTACATCCATAATACATTTGTGTTGTTCTATTCATGATTACAGGTACATTGTAACTGATGTTTTATGCTTTTTTTTTCAAGCCAAAGTTTTTTCCTCTGTTACCAAATATTGGAATGATTATTCAACAAAATACAGATTAATCTTTTCTTTCATGAATTAAATGATTCATAGAAAGCCTGAGCAAATAAATAGGTTACAATAATATTGTTTAGTCAAGAGATTGAATGGAAAATGGATAGTTGTTCAATTGATCATCATTTAAGAAGAGCTGTCCAGTAAAATCAAATAGGCACAAAGCTGTAAGTAATGTTAATCATATTTTAAAATTCAGATAGAGATTACTTGCAACAATAGGTTCAGTGAAAGTTCAGATTTACTTTTTAAATCCCCAGGCTTTTACATTCAGAGTTAATTAGATAACTGCTTGAAAATTAAACTTTTTACCGAATAAAATTCTGATATAAAGTTACAATTAACGTCTTTTTTTTATCGTCCTGTGCGTAAATATTGAAATAAAGATTAATGGACTATAACGTCATTATTCCATGTTAAGAGTTTACATTAGCATACTTAAAGAAACCCAAGCAATCAGTCACGTCAAACTACTAGAGGTTGCACCATTTAACTTTTTAAAAAGTGCTTATAGTACAAGTTAAACACTGTTTCCATCAACGATTGTTGCAAATTCTGCAAAAACATGTGATAAAACAATCTAGACTTGTCTTCTATTTAAGGAAACTAATTCAAGAATCACACCTGAGAATCCAGGGAAATGTATTACGAAAGACTGAGTCATTAACCTTTAATAGAATATTATTATTATTTTTGGTAATATGAATGGGACAATGCTTTTGTAATTAGAACAGTGGTTCCAAGAAAATGACATAAAGGACCATCAGCAGTGCATCGGAAATTTTTGTTATATTTTCTGTTGCCATTTACCAACCAACCAATCAAACTTCACACAGATCCTCACGTTGCTCAGTGGGCCTCTTTCGTAATGGTATGAATGTATTTACAGTGTAAATATGAAATTCATGGATGGATGGATAAATAACCACACTGAAAACACCCCATCATTGGTTGATCTGATTTTTGAACGTCCTTTGCATTAATACTGTACTGTACTATGTCTGAATGTGCATTTTATTTATTTATTTATTTTGATGAGCATCTTTATAGGATGAGTTGAGGTATTCATTTGAGCATGGACCCCTCCTCAAAGTGGCTGCAAAGGAGAAAAGAACAAGGTTACACACACTGACAAAAACTCTACACCATTTTTAACCATAGGGGAGATTATTATTATTTTTTTTGCTGTAAAGCTTCATTTTTCAATATTTTAAAATATTAAGCTAATTCAGCATTTATAGCAAAAATACAAAGAAATTGATTGATAACAGTTTGAGTTAAACTCAACTGTGGATTATTTTACGGAGCTAACTTTGATAGTTTGTGTGTCATGGATGGGGGTTCAACCAGATTGTATGATTATGAGTGCCTACCAGCTGAAAGCTGTTTAGAAGGTGATCTACGTTGATGTCGTCATAGCTCTCCTGGAAGGTGTTGGGTTCGTCTCTGGACTCCTCCGGCTCACTGGCTCCAGGATCTTCTAGGCTGTTTGTGTTGAATGAGGAGAGACAAATTCAAAATAAATATTATCTTCAACTAAACTTGGAAGGCAAACACAAGCTCACATGCATGCAACAGGCATGGATTTTTTTTAAATTGCAATTGAAAAACTAAAATTGCTGTTTACATCAAAGCCTGACCATGATTTTCCTTTACCTCCAAGTAAAAAGGAAGGATGCTTACCTTCTCTTTCCTGTTAAGACAGAGTTCAAGTACTTCTTGACCGCCATCTGTTTTCGGAAGCGACTGTAGTTGTCTGTGAAGATGGCATCTGAGTGGCGCTTCACCGGCTCCTCCATCACATCATCGCTGAACACAAGAGATGACCTCAGACTGGCACAACAGTTCAGAATGCAGGACATTTCTTTACTAAGTCATGCTCTATGATGGACAGTGTTTACTCTGTGTGTGTGCATGTGTGAGAGCCCACCCCCCGGCTGTATTACAAGCATGTGATGAATCTGTAATGGCATAAATTAACCTTTAAAAACGTTTTGCCAATGACAAAACGCGTCAACGAGCAGGTCCGATCTTTTCATTTTAAATGTCAATTGGCTCTTGTGTTGAAAAAGGCAACAAAAAAAATCTGTCAGCGAAATGAAACAACATTTTAGTTTGTTTGTTGATTTTGTGAGAAAGTTAAACTCATCATCGAGCACTATTTAAAATGATCAGTTTATGTTTGTGATGTAGAAAATGTGATAAAAAATTTGTTTAGATTTTTTTAACTTGCATTCTTTGACTCTATAATTAGATTTTATTCCTTTTTTTGCTTAATTTTCTGTGTCTAAAATCTTTATTTGAAAGTGAATGCATCAAAAGTCAAGTTTATGACTAAAAGAAACTGCAGGTGTTATTCTAGTTCAACATAAACCCTGATTTGTGAGTATTTTAAGACTACACAAACTATTTTCTCAAAGCTTCTTTAAAACCTTAATATTCTTACTTATTTTCCTTAAAAAAAAAAAAACATGTTCTACAAGTCGACATGCGTTGGTCGGTCTGCGGTTCTCCACCTACCTGACCCGCTTCCCGATCAGGGACTCCAGGTACCTCCGCGCTGAAAGCTGACCCAGCAGTTTGCTGTACCCGCTGGTGAACAGACCGTCCGCATGTCTCGTGGGTCTGCACAGAGTGCAAAGACAGTCGCATCAAATGTGGACACAATGGACACACATCCAAAAGCATCATATAAAAATGCGCGCCGTAATTTGGCCAAATATAGTCAAAAAGCCAATATTCAGTTCTTTTATTTTACTGTTATGAAACAATAAATAATTTGAGACAAGCCATGCGTAAAATTAATAAACC
>JBBPBX010074996.1:0-12506 GCA_038048925.1 Garcialebias charrua
CAAGAGGACACAAAATCCCACATGGACGACACGGCCAAGAGCGCCCGCCCAACCGTCGACAGAGCCAGGAAGCACCAAGAACAGGCCCCAACCGGGGCCCGCACACCGGCCAAGTATAGTCCAAGACCATCATCCAGGACATCCACCTAATCCCCACCCCAGAAGAAATACTATACCCACCCTTCATATTAACAACTTTCAGAACACATAACACATTAGACACCCAGGCTGGGTTTGCCCGCCCCCTCCCATTGGCCACCAGTCACGCCCCCAGACACCCACCCCCCAGCATATGAACCCCAACCCACCAGCGAGCCGAGAGCCCCCGGCCAGAGCTGGGCACCAGAGCGCCAGCCAGCCCATAGCCCGGCGACCCGCCCGCCAGAGCCCAAGACCCCCGACCCCCACCAGGCCCAAGCCCGGGGACGACGCGCCCCCAGAGTCCCAAGCCCCCGGCACCCACCCCGAAACCACCCCAGCACAGCCGGGTCACCGACCGGCGACCCATGACCGCCGCCACCGACCACCCGAGGGCCCGCATGCCGCCCCCAGTAGATGTCCCCCAGAACCCCCCCCGGTCCTCCCCAGGTCGAAGACGAGGTCCTCCCCGCCCAAGCAGCCCTAACCCCCCGGCGCCCCAAACCCCAACCTCCCCCCCCTCCAGTCCCAATGCCCCACAAGGCCACATCCCAGACCCCCCACCCTCACTACGTAACGGAGCCGATCAAAGAATGCCAAATAGGTTGATCCAATGTGTCGGCAGATGCTGTTTCAAGACTAATATGATCTAACAGAAGATTTTTATACTGATTAACGCTAAGATTATTTTTATTTTTCCAATTTACGAGTATGGTTTTCTTTGCGATGCATAAGGCAGTGAAAAGCATATAGGATGTATTTTTTTCTAGTATAACATCTTCAAAGATACCCAATAAGCAAACAGATGGAGAGAGTGGGATATTAATTTTCAAACATTTAGACAAGTCTTCACATACCTGTACCCAGAACCTCTGAACGGATGGACAGAACCAGAGCGCGTGAATATAATCATCAGGTGTATTACTTATGCACTGTGAGCACTTGTTAGATGGTATAAAGCCCATCTTAAACATTCGCTCCCCTGTATAATGTACTCTATAGAGAACCTTATATTGTATTAATTGTAAATTGGAGAGTCTAGTCAATTTAAAAGTATTTGAACATACTTGAGACCAAATTTTTTGTTCAAAGTTGATTGATAAATCTGACTCCCATTTTTCAACAGGTAGTGCTATCGAGTCATCGATCCTAGACAATTTTTTGTATATTTTAGATAATAATTTCGGTGGTTGAAAATTAATAAACTCTAACACACATGTTGGGGTTTCCAACAATGTTTTATTAAGCTTAAATTTCTTTTTTACAATTGACTTAATTTGTTGGTATTGTAGGAAATATTTATTATCAATGTCATATTGTATTATTAATTTATTAAATGGAATAAAGTCTATACCCTCAAATATGTGTTCCAGACATTCAATACCTTTCATTCTCCAACCTGGGAAATTTAACATATTATTTTCTTGTTGAATGTCAGGATTGTTCCAGAGAGGTGTATGTCTACATGGGAGTAGTGAAGACTTTGTCATTTTCAGATACTCCCACCATGCTGTCAGAGATGAGCTAATATTGATGCTCTTAAAGCAGACATGTCTTTTTAAATCTGTACTGATAAATGGTAGATCTGAAATCCTAATATTATTACATGAAGTTTGTTCTATATCTATCCAAGTTTCATCTAGTGCATTCGGTTTTAACCACTTTGATATATATTGTAATCTGTTTGCTAAATAGTAGTAATAAAAGTTTGGAAGTTCTAATCCTCCGGTATCTTTAGATTTTTGTAATGTTTTTAAACTAATACGCGGAGTTTTATTGTTCCAAAGGAATTTAGATATAGAAGAGTCCAGGGACTTAAACCATTCATTTGAAGGTTTATTTGGAATCATTGAGAATAAATAATTTATTCTCGGCAGCACCATCATTTTTACTGAGGCAACTCTTCCCATAAGTGATATGGGTAGAGATCTCCATCTAGTAAGATCGTCTTCAATTTTCTTTAATAATGGGATATGATTTAATTTTATTAAATCCTCCAATTTAGGAGAGATATTAACACCTAAATATTTAATGTTACCTGATTGTAGTCTTTCATTAAGAGAATTATTAAACATGCAATTTATTGGAAGAACTGTAGATTTTGTCCAGTTTATAGAATAATCAGAAACTTTTGAAAATGAGTTTATTAACTTTATAACATTAGATATTGAGTTTCCTGAGTTCTCAAGAAAAAGCAAAACATCGTCAGCATAAAGACTAATTTTATGTTCTATGTTTCTACCCTTTATGCCTTTAATATCCGCACTTTGCCTTATTGCTGCTGCTAAAGGTTCAATAAAAATAGCAAATAATGCTGGTGAAAGTGGGCAACCTTGCCTGGTGCCCCTCTGTAAACAGAAGCTTGAAGATAATTGATTATTTGTCCTGACGCACGCTGTAGGTGAGTTATATAATATTTTTAACCAATTAATGAAGTAATTCCCGAAGCCAAATTTATTTAATGTAGCAAATAAGAAATTCCAATTTACTCTATCGAATGCTTTTTCAGCATCTAAAGAAAAAATAGCTGTTTCAATATTTTTAAAATACGAATACTCTATTACATTATATAATCTGCGAGTGTTTGTGTTCGAGTGTCTTCCTTTTATGAATCCGGTTTGGTCTGGATGTATAATAACAGGAGTTATCTTCTCTAGTCTTTTTGATAAGACTTTACAAATTATTTTAACATCAACATTAATAAGAGAGATTGGACGATAACTGGTAGGTAATACTGGGTCTTTGCCTGGTTTTAATAAGAGACTAATGTTGGCTGAATTCATATGTGTTGGTAGCCTGCCATTTCCTTCTGACTCAAGTAGCACTCTATAGAATATCGGTTCCAGTATATCCCAGAATTCTTTATAGAATTCCACCGGATAGCCATCAGGACCTGGAGATTTCTTATTAGGCATGCTTTTAATTGCTTCATGGAGCTCATCTGATGTTAATGGTGAGTCTAGTTTTGATGACTGACTAATATCTAGTTTTGGAAGTGTTACTTTCTCCAAGAATTCATTAATATCTTGATTAGATGGATTTATTTGTGGAGTGTAAAGAGTTTTATAGAAGTCTTTAAAAACCTTGTTTATTTTTCCCTCATCATGAATTATATTTCCATTTTTATCTTTAATACCATATATAGATGTTTTTTCTTTGTTTAATTTGAGTTGATTAGCTAAAAAGTTCCCAGATTTATTACCGTATTCAAAATTATCTAATCTAAGTCTTTGTATCAAGAATTTATTTTTCTTATCAATATATTCATTTAGTTCTAATTTTAATTTGCGTAGCTTTTGCTGTGTTTCCTCTCCTTGTAGACCTTCTAATAGTTTAATGGATTTCTCTAATTCCTCAATACGTTTATTTTCTTTTTTCTTTTTATTTGTTGAATAGGATATTATTTTACCTCTCATGACTGTTTTCCCAGCCTCCCAAAGTGTACATGCTGAAGTTCCTGGCAAGTCATTAAACTCTAAATATGATGTCCATTCTTTTTTAAAGTATTGCAAAAATTCTTCTTCTTGAAGCAGTGATGTATTTAATCTCCAATTTATATTTTTTGTCATTACTTTTTTATTATCTAAATTTAGAGTAACTGGTGCATGATCGCTGACAGCAATAGTGTGTATCTTAGTGTCTGAAATATTGGTCAGCAATGAATTGCTTACTATGAAATAATCAAGACGAGAATATGAGTGATGCACATGTGAAAAGAAAGAATATTCTTTGCTATCAGGGTGAAAAGTACGCCATGCATCGCAGAGTCCATAATCATTCATATACTGTTTAACTATATTTATAGATTGCCAACTGCGTTGAGCTCCCACTGCATTCAGTCTGTCTAATTTGTCATCGAAACCAAAGTTGAGATCACCTCCCATTACTAGTGAGGAATCCATGTGATTTGATAGAGTGGAAAAAAAGTCGTGAAAAAAAGCAGCGTCGTCTACATTCGGCCCATAAATGCTAACTATGCAATAATTTTGTCCAAATATTGATAACTTTAATATTATATATCTACCTTGTGAGTCTATAACCTGATCTAATACTTTGAAGTTAACGTTTTTATGTATTAAAATTGCTACCCCTCTTTGTCTTGAATTATAACAGGCTGAAAATACATTAGGAAACTCAAAAGACTTTAGCTCATCCACAGTTGAGGCCAATTTATGAATTTCTTGGAGCAATACAACATCTGCCTTTAGTCTTTTAATCTGGTTAAAAATCCTATATTTTTTACTTTGGCTACCGGCTCCATTAATGTTCCATGTGACAAACCCTAAGGTACCCATACCTGTGCTAATGATAATATAGCTAAACCACACCCAATGTCACTAATATAAAAGATACTAATAGATCCAGACAAATACATATCCCTTTAATGATTAATTATATATTATTTTTAAATAGAGTAAGTGCTCTTCTTTTTTTTAATGAATCAGGGAAGTTTTCATTTATGAAGTAAATGTATGAATATATATAGACGTATGTGAACCCTTGTGCTTGTGCTCCGATAATTGTTAAGATAGAAAAATAGAGACAGAAAAACAAAAAGGAATGATATACATGAAAACATAACTCAGATAAGGAAAAACAACAAAAGAACCCTCTTACCACCTCAAGTGTCATTCCACCTTGTGTACCACCACTAACTGAGTGTGTCCCACCACCGAGCTGTGCTGAAAGAAAAAATTAAATATATCTGGTAAGTAATATTAATAAATACTATATATAATAATATTAATTAATATTAGCAACCAAAACATTTCTTACCTTGATTGTCTAATAAAGCCAAGGAGTAGCTTCTGGATCTCTAAACAGCTGACCGTTTATGTAGAGTTTATCCACAGAGATGTTAGCTCTTCTTCCTTCACTTATATTTTTCTTTCTTATCGGGTACAGAACGCGCCTTCTATTCAGAATTTCTACAGGGAATTGATCATTTATGCTAAAATGTGTGCCACGCAGTTCCCTACCTCGGCTTTTAACCTGTTCTTTTTGTTTGAAATGTTCGAATTTAGCTATTATTGGCCGTGGCCTAGTATTCTCAGGTTTTTTACCTCCCAGGCGGTGAACTCGATGAAAAGTGATCGATTTAACTGTTTCACTCGGCAACTTTAGCTGGTTCTGAATGAATGCCCGAACCGAGGCTTCAGGATCCTCTTCCGCTAGCTCCTGAATTCCAGAAAACACTAGATTTTCTCTCATGCTTCTGGCTTGAATATCTAAAATTGATTCCTTAATCTTCTTATTATCGCCAGAAAGCTGCGTCACCTGATCTGTTATTTTTTTCACTGTCCCCTTCAACTCTTTATTTTCTTTAGCGAGAGATTCTACCTGTTGTTGACTGAACTCGAGCGATTCTCTCAGGCTCTGGAATTCCTTGTGTAGTAGCTCCACTAACGCTAACCGAGCGTCCAAGCTAGATAACTTCTTGTCGATTGACTCAAGTATAGCCGTGAAGCCCGAATTATCCGCGGACGCTTCCGAAGAACTATCTGAGCTACCCTCTCGGTGTCGTTTAGCTAACGGGGCTAATTCGCTAGCAGCGCCGGATGTGCTGAGTTTGCTCATGACTAGCTTTTCAAAATAATCGTCTACAAACAATTCAAGGCTCTCCAAAGTCTCCCCGTCCAGTTTTGTTCAGTGAAGCAAATAAATCGTTATTAAATGTTAGTATATATTTTTTAATGACCTTACATTTAATTATCTAGTTTTATTTAAATAAATATGGACTTACCAATGACTTATACTCATACTCACGCACAGGCT
Organism: Garcialebias charrua; assembly: GCA_038048925.1. Taxonomy (NCBI): domain Eukaryota; kingdom Metazoa; phylum Chordata; class Actinopteri; order Cyprinodontiformes; family Rivulidae; genus Garcialebias; species Garcialebias charrua. Next base: position 5,914 of record JBBPBX010074996.1, read on the forward strand.
TGAAGTTTTTCCTCAGCAGCAGCTCATAACACCTCCGCACCTCACACTTTAATAAAGCTACTCTCACACTTTAATAAAGTCTTTTATATTTTATTAACTGGTCTAATTCTTTTATATTTGATGAACTGGTCTAACTCTTTTATATTTGATTAACTGGTCTAATTTTTTATAATTGATGAACTGGTCTAACTCTTTTATATTTGACGAACTGGTCTAAGTCTTTTATATTTTATTAACTGGTCTAACTCTTTCATATATGATGAACTGGTCTAACTCTTTTATATTTGATAAACTAGTCTAACTCTTTTATATTTGATGAACTGGTCTAACTCGTTTATATTTGATGAACTGGTCTAACTCTTTTATATTTGATTAACTGGTCAAACTCTTTTATATTTGATAAACTGGTCCAACTCTTTTATATTTGATGAACTGGTCTAACTCTTTTATATTTGATGAACTGGTCTAACTCTTTTATATTTGATGAACTGGTCTAACTCTTTTATATTTGATGAACTGGTCTAACTCTTTTATATTTGATGAACTGGTCTAACTCTTTTATATTTGATGAACTGGTCTAACTCTTTTATATTTGATGAACTAGTCTAACTCTTTTATATTTGATGAACTGGTCTAACTCTTTTATATTTGATGAACTGGTCTAACTCTTTAATATTTGATGAACTGGTCTAACTCTTTTATATTTGATGAACTGGTCTAACTCTTTTATATTTGATGAACTGGTCTAACTCTTTCATATATGATGAACTGGTCTAACTCTTTTATATTTGATGAACTGGTCTAACTCTTTTATATTTGATGAACTGGTCTAACTCTTTTATATTTGATGAACTGGTCTAACTCTTTTATATTTGATGAACTGGTCTAACTCTTTTATATTTGATGAACTGGTCTAACTCTTTTATATTTGATGAACTGGTCTAACTCTTTTATATTTCATGAACTGGTCTAACTCTTTTATATTTGATGAACTGGTCTAACTCTTTTATATTTGATGAACTGGTCTAACTCTTTTATATTTGATGAACTGGTCTAACTCTTTCATATATGATGAACTGGTCTAACTCTTTTATATTTGATGAACTGGTCAAACTCTTTTATATTTGACGAACTGGTCTAACTCTTTTATATTCCAGCTGAAGACGCAGCTGCTTTGGAACAAAAAGTTTTTTTTTTCCGGTGGACCAGGACTGCTGTGCCATGACTGTTGAAGACTAGTTGGTGACTAAAGGTTTAAAGAAAATAAGAACATTTCCATTTGCAGCTCACGGACTAAGAACAATCATGCAGCTACTTTTAGTAAAACCAATGTTTAATAATTTGTTTGGTTTTTTTCTTCTGTGTATAAAGTTTGAAAAAAATTTTTTTGCACAGCCGTAGCTTCGCTCATCACTGCAGCCTGGTATCCACTCCTTTATGGTTTTATCTACTGAAGTACATTTCAAACATGAATAGAAGCAGATCTGGACCAGTTTTTATTATAATTATTCTTTATCAAGGCGATTTCTGACCTGATGTTTTCTGTCAGAGCTGCAGGCGTCAAAATAACAGTTACTGTAGACGCCCAGCATAAAAACCAAATTACATCAGATTCCTCTGATGGTTCTGTGACTGTTTTTAGTGAAATTTTGTATATTTTGTATTTTTTTAATATTTAAAAAGAAGGTTGTGAGTCTCTGCAGCAGACGAGGACACTGAGAAGCCATCAAAGTCTGGAGACCTTCTGGGGACTGGCCGTCACAGCAGGAGGCAGCCGGGTGAGGCGCGGCCTTTATGATCCAGACCCTCCGCTCCTCCGGAGGATTCTCACTTTATTAGACGTTCCAAATAAAACGCACCACCGTGGTATCATTTTATTATTACCGTCCTCACCGTGGAACAGACCTCCTGAGAACCTTTCATTTAATTCATTCACAAATTTGAGCAACTCCTGAATTAATTGTATTTGTTAATTGTTTCATACCTTTATGTTCTTATAAAATGTATTTATTTAATTTAATTTTAATGAGATGTATTTATGTGCGTATTATTATTTCCCTGCAGACATTTTGTTATCTCATACAGCAAAACGTTTAGCTCATTTAGAAGAGGGCTCTGTGGCTTTTAACTTTTATAACTTGCACTTTTCAAAAGTTTTTAATTTGTTTACAAATATTTTCTCTTAAAAATACTAGAATTCTTTCAAAAACATTGTTAACTTTGAATTGGCATGTTGTTTTGTTTTTGTCTTTTTAATTTTACTTTTAGCTCCTAAAAAGACGTGTGCTGCTTTTAGCTAGAATCCATTACTTTTAGCTCTTAGCTAGCTTTTTGCTACATTTAGCTTTCAGCTGACTTTTTGATTTGTCCTTATAGCTTACTATACCTTTTATTAATTAATAAATTTTTACATTTTATTACTTTTATTTTAGGGAAACATTGGAAACATTTTTATTTTCTCTCTTTGTTCCTTTTTAGTGATTTTCTTATGTTTTTCTCATCTTGACATTTTAGAAATAATTATTTATGATCTATTTTTAAATACTTTATTCTACCTGCTCTCGTAGATTCCTCTGTGCCTTCAGTCTGTTCACATTAAATCTTGGACAACTTACTGCTGATAAAAAATTGATCTTGTGCCGTTTATTTTTCTGTTCTGTTTGTTTTAATGACACTGTGGATGAACGCTGCTTCATTTATTAATGAACCTTTATTTAATCAGACAAATCCCACTGAGGGTGGATGTGTGCTGCAGGGGGGTCAGGGCCTGAAGGGCCTAACGTTCATGTTTTTAGGACTGTGGGAGGAAACCGGAATACCCGGAGAAAACAGAACGACCCCTGGTCCAACCGGGGATTGAACCTTCTTGCTGTGAGGCAACAGTGCCAACCACTAAGCCATCGTGCTGCTTTTATAAATAGTTTGATTTGAACTGATTGTTTAAATCAGAACGACAAATTCAGACAAATCTAGACCACAAACTGTCCTGCGGGTCGAGGCCGTCCTGAAAGATGGATCACACAAATACCCGGGCCTTCTTTTGGATCTGCACTGCTTGCTCTGACGGCCATTTTTTTACACCTTTTCTAAACTCTAATGTTTTGATTTCCCAGCAGGACCTAGATTTTTGTAAATGTTAATAAAATGGTAAACAAGTTTCAAACACAAACTCCCACTGAAGTTAGTTTCCTCTGCAGCGTCCTGCTGTTGACATCTTCGGATGTTGGACTCCTGGCAAGAACCAATGCAGACATGTTCCTGTTTTTGATTTTCTACATCTACCTTATAAATCTGTCTGTTTTGCTACTTTGATATCTTTGTTTGAAAAAAAATCTGTATTTCTCTCTTAAGTTTGTCTATTGTTGATTGTTTAAGGAAAATCTACTGTTGCTGTTGTCATCATTATTTAGTTTTTAGACAGGTCTCTCTTGTAAATGAGTCCTCGAGGCTCAATGGGATTAACCTGACTAAATAAAGGTTGAATGAATCAGAAATGAGAAAAGCGACTCTGAGCTGTCCTACGTGGAGCTGCGCTCCAGGACAGGCGTCCACACGGCCACCAGGACACACAACATCCTCTGACATGACACAAATTGGCTCTTGAGTGCAACAAATCGTGTTAGGATTACTGCATTTGGCCAAACCCACTTCATCTTGAGAGAATTAGCCCAAACCAGGAAGTCAGGCTTCAGCTCCTGAGCCAAGAGGAGGAGACAGAATCTAAGGCTTACTGTAGAGACCTGCGTTGAAAAATAACAGCTCATCCAGAAAAATCTCACAGCAAACACACACACACAAGCACACTCACTCACGGAGGGACACAGCCATGTAATTGTGTAAGGACACTACTCATTATGTGTATTTATATGTCAGAGCTTGTAATTACTGATGTGCATCTTGTTTCTGACTCAGTTAAAACAACACAAGCTTTGTCGTGGTCGTCACGGCGATGACCTTTTCAAAGAACATTTTATGAAACCTAACTAAACACTTAAACACACAGCACCCCCGCCCTCCATGACAAAGTAACAGACAAAAATCTACTTTGGTTAAACGACTGAGTTAGTCCTTTTGGTTAAAACATGAAAATATGATGAGATTTACTTCTGGCAGCTGGAGGAGGCAGTCGCTTTTTTCTCTTGCTCCTTTCCTCCCCAACCTACCCCCCTGTGCGGCTTCTTGTCTTGTCTGCAGCTCCTCAGAAAGCACCTCGAACGCAGATTAAGATGAATTGGGTTGTATGGGCAAATCAATTCTACTGACAAGATTTCAACAAAGGGCAAGGCACGGGGGAGCCGGCCCATCCCTGCAGATTGACCGGAGGATACGCCATGGATTCCTGGAGCCGATGGAATGGTGAGCATCTCGCTCCCTGTGCTCTGTGGGGACGTGAACAATCTGGATTAAATCAGATTTATGATGGCAGCGCTTTGCTTTTTGGCGTTTTGTGGAGCACTGGCCTATCAGCAAATGAGGGAGACTTCAGCAGAACTTAATGCTGGAGCACCCGAGGTCTGATCTGATCTGCGCCGTGACCTCCATAAATCAGCTGTTTACGAGCTAATCCGGAAGGTGAACTGATCACCCGCACGGCTTTGGACTCTGGACGTTGTACTGGTCAACATCTGAGGGGTCATAGCTTGGATCAGTGGGAAAAAGTCCCGAATTGGATCATATTTGGATCATATTTGGATCAGAGTTGCCCAGCAGGACTCAAGGCTGCAGACATTACACTGTGTGCCTGAAGTGAAAAATATTTTTCATCCTTATCTGACTCCCCTTAAACAGCCTTGGAAGGTTGGATATCAAATTTCTCCTGAGACGTGTTTACTGAGGACAACAACTGCACCTATCGCTACCCCCCTCCCCCCGGATAACTTTTCTGTGAGCGTTATCGGAGGCCGGCTGGTCACATCTCAGAACTGTTTGCTATCTGAAAATAGCTCATGGACAGAAATCTCACTGCCTCAACCTCAAAATGCATAAATGTGATTTGTCATAACTGTTGCTTGCTGGTAGAGTTTTTTGATGCATCATATAGTGTCCTGTAAGACAAAATGTGATAGAATCTTTTTTGAATACCACTGATTAACCTCATGTTACCTTCCTTTTTTCCATATCTGTTTGTTGCGGCGCAGATTAATTTCTGCTGCGGCTGTTGTGCACACGTCCCCTCTCAAGGACGGTGTGTGCGTCAATTGCAATGTTTTGTACTCTGGTGCAATGACGATGCCAATAAAGATATATTCTATTCTATTCTATTCTATTTGTGCGTTGGTTCATATCGGTTCATGGTGCCAGTCGTCCAGATGTGGATTGACTCTAAGCGTTAACCAGCTGTGGTGGAACGTCCACTGACTAGTTTCTGAAACTGTCATTTAAATGTGTCCCATGATGCAGGAGATGTTTTGCTAACAGAGAAATAGGTTGAACAACAACAGATAATTCCAACATTTAGAGCAAAGCTTTGCACAATGACTGAAAAGATGAGTTGTGAAGAATCTCAGCTAGAACTCCACATGTTAACACAACATCTGTAGAATCGACTTTGTTAAAGCTGCACTGACATCATGTTTTTACTATAAATCATATTGCACTACACATATATATATATATATATATATATATATATATATATATATATATATATATATATATATATATATATATATATATATATATATATATATATATACAGGAACCCCTCGAGTTACGTCAGGGATAGGGACCTACGTGTGTGACTTAGGTCGATTTTGTCGTACCTCGCGGACCAAAAACACATGCCTATCGTAGGTCCGCGTTTCTGACATAGGTCGCGGTTATACCGCTAACGGAGCGCCGCACACATATTTAATGGCATGAGACTGAACAAGCAGACATACTAAGGCCATAAACACGCACAGAACTGCACAAAAAAATAAAAAATATAATGTCTTACTTTGAGCCGGTGGCCCCGACTGCCAGGCGGACATTTGCGGCGAGCTCCCGGCCGCAGATGGATCCTCCGCGGCATGTCGGCTCGGTGTCTTCGCCTGTGTTAGCTGCTTTGTTAGCTGCTGTCGTTAGCATGTCGGGCGGCGTTGTGGCCGCCGATCGCGGGGCGATCCGCGGCTGCTCCTCCGGACCTGAGACGTCCACAGAGTTGACCGAGTGTTTCCAGCTCATTTATCCGTATGAGGCAACCCTGATCGGGCACACGGAGCCAGCTGACAGTAGCCTCCGGAGCTCCATTGACCGCAGTACAGTTGTAAAATGGCAACCGGAAGTGGCGAGCGGAAACCGGAAGTTGCGTAAATACGATTAATTTCTTATCAAAACGTAAAATTAATAATTATACTTTATTTATAAAGCCATTTAAAACAACCACAGCTGCAACAAAGTGCTATACACATGAAATTAATAACTTTTAAACACACAAAAAAAATAATAATAATTTTTTTTTTTTTTTAATCATATTTTTATTAAATATGATAAAATCGTAAGTCTGAGTTGCCGTAGGTCGCAGGTGTCGTACCTCGAGGGTTACCTGTATATATATATATATATATATATATATATATATATACATATATATATATATATATATATACACA
>JBBPBX010074998.1:6424-17448 GCA_038048925.1 Garcialebias charrua
TATATATATATATATACGTGTGTGTGTATTTGTAGAAAGGTCAGTTGGGCTATAACCTGTTAAAAACCACACAGGTCTTGCTGAAAAGGACATGCTTACTGCTTACATATGATCTTATGTTTAAAATAATAATGTTAACGTTATGCATATGTATATGAAAAAAATAGATTCATAATTTTGGGTCACATGGGTCACTGGTTCCCATTTCCAGCCATTACTCTGTGAGAGGTGGGGTACACAATGTCTGGACAGGTCTCCAGTCCATCACAGCGACAGATAGAGACAAACAACCATTCACTCTCTCACTCACACCTAGAGAAAATTTAGAGTTACCAATCAGCCTAACATGCAGGTTTTTAGTCTGTGGGAGGAAACCAGAGTACCCGGAGAAAACTCACGCACGCACAGAGAGAACATACAAACTCCACCCAGAGAGGGCCCTGGCCAGGATTTGAGCCTGGGGAACCTGCTCTCTGAGAGGCGGCAGCTCTACCTACTGTGCCACTGTGCTGCCCCTGTCCAGGCTGTACCCTGCCTCCAAAAGTTAGGGGTAATTTGTTCACAAAATAAGAACAAAGGAATAGGGACAAGGTGTTGCACTGTTGCTTTAAACAAAAGAGGTCAGGAAGGTCAGGAAAGGAGTTCTGGGGATGTCTGCTGGGGGCAGCATGCAGGCCCTGAGGGGGTCTGTGGCGGCGGTCATGGGTCACCGATCGGTGACCCGGCTGTGCTGGGGTGGTTTTGGGGTAGGCGCTAGGGGTTTGGGATTCTGGGGGCATGTCGTCCCCGGGCTTGAGCCTGGTGGGGGTTGGGGGTCTGGGCTCTGGCGGGCGGGTCGCCGGGCTATGGGCTGGCTTGCACTCTGGTGCCCGGCTCTGGCTGGGGGGCCCTTGGCTCGCTGGTGGGTTAGGGGTTCATGTGCTGGAGGGTTGGGTGTTTGGGAGCGTGACTGGTGGCCATGGGAGGGGGCATGTTGACCCAGCCTGGGTGTCTAGTGTGTTATGTGTTCTGAAAGTTGTTAGTATGAAGGGTGGGTGTAGTATTTCTTCTGGGGTGGGGACTGGGTAGATGTCCTTGATTATGGTCTAGGACTATGCATGGCCGGTGGGCGGGCCCTTTACTATGGTGGGGGCCGCTCCCGGTGCATTCTGACTCTGTCTGCGGTTAGGCAGACGCTCTTGGCCATGTCGTCCATGTGGGATTTTGTGTCCTCCTGGGCGGCGGGATGACTGTGGTTAGCAAGGGTCTTGGTGGCCCTCGTGGCCGTGTCCCTCTCTGGTCTGGGGCTCAATGGGCCTGGCGGGCAAGAGGTGTTTGGTCTCGATTCTTGGGTGGACGTTGGCGAACTAGGGGGTATGTAGGGTCAGTGGGGGAGCTGACTCACTGCGGGAGCATTGTTCCTGTAGTTATTTTCTCCCCATCCCTCACCGCGCGCCTCCGCCCTCTTCATTTCAAATTAATACATGGAGGGATTTTGAGACTCTGGTGTGTTGCAACGGTTTTACATCTCTCTTGTTCAGAACCACCTGGGACTCAATTTTATTATACACGTTAGACATTCACTCACATCCTCATAAAATTCACATATAGGAAATTGGGGTGAGCACTATGGTTATGAGTGTCGAGATGACACCACTCTCGCTTACCGTGCCTGTGTTCACTCACAATTATGCATTTAGACATTAAGGGCTTGGGTTAGAGTTGGAGTGGAGGGAAACTGAAAGTTATGCACCATAACTCATGTTCCCTGAAGGAAGGGAACGAGGTGCAACATACTTGCTATGGGAATTGCGCCCCCGCAATTACCTGAAGGAATACAATCACGCCTTTTACGGCAGGGGGCGTCACCCCGCGTCAGAGGTACCGCCTTTCAGGTACTTAAGCGACTGACGCCCCTCCATCTTTCTCAGAAATTGCACTTCACCGAGCTTCCAGCATTGAAAAGGGCCAGCTATGTTGCACCTCGTTCCCTTCCTTCAGGGAACATGAGTTATGGTGCATAACTTTCAGTTCCCTTTCAGTTCGGTCTCTCGGTGCAACATACTTGCTATGGGAACGTAATTCATTCACGCCCTTGAAATGCTCAGCAAAATGCATGTGAGAACCTCCATCCTAAGGGACGGGCATCTCTTAGCTGCTTACTACAAGGAATGCAGAGAGCAGATGCCAAGAGGAAAAAGGCCAAATGTGAGAGACATTCACATGATGTCTCACATGACCATTTATATATATAACACTAACTAGAAACAGCCCAAGCGTGCTCCAGTAGCGTGAGTACTCATCGACTCCTGTTTCCCTTTGAGCAGGAGGAGCAATGTTTTCCTCTTTTTTTTTTTTTTAATATGGCCCGACGGACAAGTGGAACACATCCTGATGTTGGAGATCAATCAAGGAGAGGGGAAACCTTTCCATTATACGTCTCCCAGGCAAAAAACATAATAATAATAATAATAATAATAAACTTTATTTGTATAGCACTTTCCTACAATGCCTTGCATTGACCAAGGTGCTTAACAGGACAGAAAATATAAAAACCGGTACAATAAATCAGTGAAAATAGAATAAAAACAACAGCAATAAAAGGAGGCAATGGAAACATAAACATCAAGGGGTACCCTTGTGAATGTTATCGCTGCTTGTGCTGGGAAAAAGCAACTAAAGCCTTAGGCTTTCAGCCTGTACCTCTCAGAGGCCAGGCTGAGAGTTGCCACAACCCTGGATATGGGTGTAGAAGTTGTCCACGTGCCTGAGTCAGTAGGTCCCTATGAGAAGGCAATTGCCATGGTGTTCCTGACAACATTGAGATCAACTCCGGAAACCATGGTTTCTGTGGCCATCTGGGAGCTATGAGGATCAAGGAGAGGGCTCCCCGTGTTACCCGTTCCAATGTCGCCCCTATCAGAGGGACAGGTGGAAAGGCATAGTAGAGCACTCCTGCTGGCCAATCATGTGCAAGAGCGTCTATCCCCAACGGAGCATCTGTCTCCTTCAGGGAAAAATAGAGGTCACAGTGTGAGCTAGCTCTGCAGGCGAACAGGTCCACAGAGGCTCTGCCGAAACGTGACCATACCTGTTCCACGATCCGTGGGTTCAGGCTCCATTCCGATGCCAACAGAGGCCCTCTTGAAAGGGCATCTGCTCCATAATTCAGATCACCAGGGACATGAGTCGCCCTAAGTGACAGAATTCTTGGAGCACACCACGTGAGCATCCTCCGTGTCAGATCGAGGAGGGCCCGGGACCTTGTCCCTCCCTCTCTGTTGATGAAGGGCACCGTGGTCCTGTTATCTGATTTTACCAGGATATGATGCCCGGCAACCAGACCTTTACTGAAGAAGTATTTTAATGACAGGAATACGGCCAGCAATTCCAAGAAGTTAATATGTAATTTGGTTTCCTGCTCGTTCCAAAGGCCGCGGGCGTTCTGGTTTCTGCAGATCTCTCCCCATCCTGTTTTTGAGGCGTCCGTCGTGATGACTACACAGGACAACACCCTTCCCAGTGAGACCCCTTCCGTGAAAACGGACAGATCTCTCTAAGGTCCTTTAGACACTCTGGGTCTATCTTAACCTTTTCTGCTTGTTTAGGCAGAGCGGGTTGTATTTGTTGGTTAAACCATACCTGTATGGCCCGCATTTTCAATAAAGCACGTGGCACACAAGGAATGGCTGCCGCCAAGAGGCCTAGCAGGCGTTGGCACGTTTTCACAGGGACCCGTTGGTCCAGTTTAAATCTTCCCAGGCAATGGCGAATGGAGGAAACTCTTTCCTTCGAGAGCCATGCCCTGTATTGGACAGTGTCAATCTGTACACCCAGAAATACAGTAACCCGTGACGGAGTCAGATTGCTTTTCTGTAGGTTTATGACAAATCTGAGAGACTCCAAGTGAGAGATCACATTAAGGGAGTGTGACAGCGCCTGCTTTCTGCTTCCAGCCAGAATTCGCAGGTCGTCCAGGTAATTCAAGACCCTGAGTCCTTGATTCCTAAGAGGGGTCAGGGTTGCATCCAGACATTTAGTAAATGTACGCGGAGCCGTCTTTAAACTGAAGGGTAAGGCTTTGAATTCATAAGCGTTACCTTCGAATGCAAAACGGAGGAACTTTTGGTGTCTCCTCCACACGCCTATATGGAAATAGGCATCTTTCAAATCCATTGTACATGCGTAGTCTCCTGGTCTCACAGACTGGAGAACTTGCCGCAGTGTAAGCATCCTGAACTTGAAAGTTTTAATTCTTTTATTGAGTGTCCTGAGATCCAGAATCGGTCTCAAGGAACGGTCCTTTTTGGGCACCAGGAAGTACTTGCTGTAGTGGCAAGAGCGTAGTTTGCGTCATGAGACCAAACTAATCACTCCCTTTTTCAGCATCGTTGAAACTTCCTCCCTCAGCACGTGCACGCATGCAGGGTTGATCTTAGATTGCAGCAACCCTGAGAAACGGGACAGTCTCTTTGAGAACTGCAACTTGAGCCCGTGACATATTGTTGTCATGACCCAATCATTTGGTAGACACGCCTCCCAAGCCTGCGCATGCGCACTAAGCCTGGATGGCATGTTGAATTGCAGCTCCTCGTGTTTCAGGTCTAAGGGGGTGACCTTTGACCCCTCTCGTGCCTTTTCGAGCAGGTTGCTCGGCCCAACAGAAGATATCGCGAGATCAGGCCATTTCCGGCGAATCTTGTGTATCTTGCTGTGGTTCATAGTTCGACCGTGAGGTCTGGGTTTTATAAAAATGGGACTCGAGTCAAGAACCAGGGCAGTCTGTGCTTTGGTACTTTTATTTTTGTACATGTATGAAACAGTGTCTGTTTTGTTTACATATACAGTAGGCGAGTCATGTTTGGTGCGCGCATACATGTCACCAGCTCCTCGTGATTCTCTACGAGCAGAGACTGGGACCAGAAAGTTAGGTTCCCGTACCTCGTGGGCGGGCGAACCTGTAAAATTATCAGTTCGTCCTGGTTCATCAGGTCCGGAACTGGTTTCCGTAGGAAGAGGTTGAGGTAGCACTCGGACGGTACTGCGAAGCCTCACAGTCCCCAGAGGGTCTCTTTCGTGGGAGACCACGTGTGTTTTACTTTGGTGAGGCAAATCTTTTCCTTGGCAAACCTTTGCGGAGGGCATCCGCTTGTTTGCGTCTTTGTTCCAGCATTATTTGGACACGTTCCAGGGCTCTTCCGAAGAGTCCCGTCGACTCGATCGGGTGCTGTAGGAAGGTGGACCTCTGGTTTTCCGGGAGGTCCGACAGCGTTAGCCAAAGATGGCGCTGGGCGATAACTATTTCTGCCATTGCTTTACCCTGGGAAATAGCTACTGTCCCCATCATGCCGAGCACGAGGTCAAAGGCACGGCGGGCCTTCTCTATGGCCTCGGCTGTGGCTTGCTCGTCTTTTGTTACCTGGATATCCTGTAGTTTTTCTGCCAGGTACGCCTGCACCATGCTCGACATAATCATTGCGTGAGCCGCGAGGCCTTGGACCTTGTAGCACTTCTCGAGTTGTTTCTCCGAAGCGTGACAGGCTTTGCTGGGCAGCGTTGTTTCATCCCCGTGGCTGTGGGGGCCAGGTGAGCCACCAGAGACTCCTCTATTGGGGGTGCGCTGGTAAGACCCAGAGCCTCCAATCCCACGACATCTAAGAGTCGGGACAATGGTAGCATGATGGGAGCCTTGGGTTCCGCCCAGGAGCGTTTGAGTTCCGTTAGAAAGTCCGGAAAAATTGGCATTTTCTGCGACGTTGTCGGTTGCTTCGCGTAGAAATAGTTTCCCGCCAGCCTCGTAGCCTGTTGGCGAGGCATGGGGTCCGGCCACATGATCTGCAGGGTATCAGCGGCCCTATGGCACAGGTCAAACAGGGCAAATTTAGAGAAGTCCGGTTCCGGAAGGTTCTGCGCCAGGTTCTGGGAGGAGTGAATAGTTGCTCCCTTGTCACCGTATTCGGCGTCTATGTCGGACACTTCTGGCGTCGAGTCTTCGACGGCAAGAGAGGAGTCCGACGTGTTGCCCTCCCCGACCCAGCCATTGCACTCCAGGTCCACGTTTTCAGGCTCCGGTTCTGGAGCAGGCGGGTTAGTGCGACGTGCGACCTTCATCGCCGCGGTCCTTGCCATTGATTTGGCCAACGTGTCCACGCGGCGTTTCCACACTGTGGCCATCATTCGACGATAGTGGGGGCAGGAGTCGGGGGATTCCAGCGCTTTCCTCGCGTGTAGGATCCCTACGCAGACAGGACAGGCCTAGTGGGTGTCCGTCGCCAAAAGGGAGTAGCCGCAGCCGCTGGGGCATGGGCGAGAGCGAGGACTCGTCATCCTGGTTTTCTTCTTCTTTGTCCTCCGCTTTCCCTTCTCGGGAGCCATGTCCTGAGATGAGAAGGGTAGAAGTTGGTCCTAGTTTACTTTTGTTCGAAGCGTCTTCTCCGTCGTCTTGCTTTCGCTAGTAGACTGCTAGTTGGATTAGCAGAAGGTTGTGACGTAGTTAGCGTCGTCGAGCGAAGCTGCGGAAGAGAAGAAAAACTTTGGGTAAGTAGAAAAATGCTGGACTAGCTTTCGCCAGCCCAGCAGTATGCAGGAAAATGTTCTCTGTACGCTCAGTGTAGGGAGCAAGCTCACCTCAATCAAGCGACGCGACAACAGAGAGGTCCCGCGATGTTCAGGTGTTTCAGCGAGGTGAAGGGCAAAAAGAGAAAGATGGAGGGGCGTCAGTCGCTTAAGTACCTGAAAGGCGGTACCTCTGATGCGGGGTGACGCCCCCTGCCGTAAAAGGCGTGATTGTATTCCTTCAGGTAATCGCGCGGGGGCGCAATTCCCATAGAAAGTATGTTGCACCGAGAGACCGAACTGAAAGGGAACTGATATTTTTGTCAAATAAATTTATTCATTCATTTCAGATTTAAAACAAGAAAGAGAAATTACAATTCACAATAAAGAGAAACAAGAAAGGAAAAAATTAAATAAAAGGTAGCAGAAGAAGAAACAATCTTATCTGCCCCTTAAAAAAATGTTCAAAAAATCAATTCAAAACAATGATAATCTACAAATGGTTCAACAAAATAAAGAACTCATCACGCGTGTACATGTCTTAGTACATTTCATATTAACTAAAATTTATATTTTTTCAACAATTTAGTTTTAATCATTTTTTTAAATATAGAAATAGACTTTATTTATAAAAGCTAAGTCTGGTCCTTTCAAAATACAAAACAAAACAAAGCAAAAAACCTGTAGAAACGTTCCGTCTTTCGTCCGAAAGACTTCCTCGGTCTGAGAAGCTGTATTCGGCTCAGTCTTATAAATAGCACCCTCTCACAGTGGATCCACCAGTTGGCTGATGACAGCCAAAACCAGCTGCTCACATGATCAAGGAGGACCATCAGCCTGACGATGGATCGTTAGCACCCTGATGGTTGTTTGCTATTTGCTTTTTTAGATTTTTCTACCTGGATTATTGAGCAAGAATCAGGGAAATAGACTTTACTTTTTTTTTTACAACGTTTTCCAATTTATTCCACAAACTTATTCCCTGTATTGATGTAGACCGACTCTTTAAACTGGTTTTGTACTTTAAACTGGTTTTGTACTTTGGTTTTACAAAAATGTCAGTATAAAATATAACTAGTTATAAATAAAACTAAAAATATATATTTTAGTTTGGCATTATAGGTGTTGATGTTTCGTACCCAAGCAGGGTTGATGAGGCCAGGAGCTTGAAAATCTGAAAAGCCAAACTGGCTTGTTGATAATGTTTTAAAGTTTAAAACTACAAAAGGTTAAATTGAGATGAATTTATCAAATAAATATTGACAATAAAAAAATAACCTGTTTTTATGATCACATTTCAAAATAACACAGTTTAGACACTTTTTTATTTACTTTGTGTTTTTATACCATCAATAAATCCTTGTCTTATGGCAGCTGTTGAATTGTTATTTATGCACCTATTTAAATGTATTTATGTGTTTAATAGATAAAATTTACTTATTTAAATTCTTACTTATGAGTGACAGAAGCAGCAGAGGCAGAACGGTTTTACTCGCCATATTTCAAGCTCAAACGTCAAACCTGCCAAGAAACAAAATTGTTTGCTTTAAATACATTTCAATCAATCAATCAATCAATCAATTTATTCACTCGATTAAAAAAAAATCATCAGTTTACAAACAGTCTCTGACAAAACATATTTACACGAGTGAAGAGGGAGCAGGAAGAAGAAAATCTTGTATAGACCTGCCCCCTTTCTCACTAATTACAAAAATGTCATGGCCGTAAACATTAAATTAACAAAACAAGTTGCAAACAATATCTAAACAATAACATACATAACAATATATCACTCTTCCCATTAACAACTCAAAAGTGTATAAGAGTTAATCATTCTTTTTTTATAAAGTTTCTTGAATTGGTTTATTGTAGAGCAATTTTTAAACTCCTCATCCAAACTGTTCCATAGTTTTACTCCATGCACCGAAATGCACATTTGTTTTAAAGTAGTACGCACAGTTTTACTTTTGAAATCATACTGCCTTCTGTTAGTTCTTTCACAAGAGCTCAAGACAAAGAACTTTTGTAAATTAAATGGCAATAATCTCTTTCTAGCTTTAAACATTATCAATAACATTTTTAAATTAACCAGATCCTTTAGTTTCAAGATATTTGATTGAATAAACAATTTATTTGTATGTTCTCTGGTGTCCACTTTATAAATAATTCTCATAACTTTCTTTTGTATGACAGATAACGGTTTAGTGTTGGTTTTATATGTGTTGCCCCATACCTCTATACAGTATGTCAGATATGGAACAACAAATGAATAATATAATGTCTGTAGTGTTGACAGCTCTAAAACATGTTTTACTTTATTTAGAAGTCCAATACTTTTGCATAGTTTTAATTTTATGTATTTTATATGAGATTTCCAGTTAAGTTTATGATCCAAAACAACCCCTAAAAATTTAACTTCATGTACTCGTTCAACTTGATTATCATCTATAGACATTATAATAGAATCATCTATTTTTCTATTACCAAAAATCATGAATTTTGTTTTATTCCAGTTTATTGATAATTTGTTGTATTTAAACCACTCATTAAGTTTAGACATCTCACAAGTCATACATTCTATAATGGTTTTTAAGTCATTCCCAGAACAAAATAAATTTGTATCATCTGCGAACAGGATGATTTGTAACTTTTTAGACACTTCACAAATGTCATTGATATACAAAAGAAAAAGCTTTGGTCCTAGCACTGAACCTTGGGGGACTCCACATTTTATATTTTGAAGATCTGATTTTACATTTCCTAGCTGTACAAATTGTTTTCGGTTAGTCAAATAACTACTCAACCAGTTATGAACTATCCCTCTTATCCCATAATCTTGCAACTTGGAAAGCAATAAAGTGTGGTCGATTGTATCAAAGGCTTTTCTTAAATCAATGAACATCCCCACTGTATATTGTTTCCTTTCAATTGCTTCTGTAATTTCTTCATTTAGTTCTAACAATGCAAGGGATGTTGATTTATTTGATCTAAAGCCATATTGACTCTCACTCAATAAGTTATTCTTTTCAATATAACCATCCAATTTCTGGACAAACCATTTTTCAAGCACTTTAGAAAACTGGGGGAGCACTGAGATCGGTCTATAATTGTCAAAACTATGTCTATCACCATTTTTAAATATTGGAATAACTTTTGCTAATTTCATTTTTTCTGGAAATAAACCACTCTGGACGGACAAATTACAAATATAAGTAAATGGTTTAATAATAAAGTCAATAGTTTTTTTTATAATCATCATATCAATTCCATCACTATCAACAGATGTTTTAGTTTTGCTTTTCCTTACTATATTTAAAATTTCATGTTCACTTATATCTCCAAGAAACATTGACTGTGAAATTCTACTACCACCCTGCCTACCCTGAATATCATTTGTCTTAATGGAAGAAGCCAAACTTGGCCCTATATTTACAAAGAAGGAATTAAATTCATTCACCACTTTCTTTTTTTCAGTCAAGGTTGTTTCTCCCTTGAAAAACTGTTTTTCAAGACAATGAGTATAATTAGGTCTTACAATACTATTCAAAATGTTCCACGTTCTTTTCATATTGCCACTGCTCTCTCGAAACTTTAAATTGTAGTAATCTTTCTTAGCTTGTCTTAATAATGTTGTCAATTTGTTTTTATACGCCTTGTATTTCATCTCTTTAAGTTTAGTTGGAAATCTGACAAAATCTCTATATAACTTATTTTTCTTCTTACAAGATTTTAACAGTCCCTTGGTCATCCAGGGTTTTGCATTGACATTTTTATTTTTGTGACACACTAGTATTGGGCAATTTTTGTCATATAATGATTTATAAACTTGCAAAAAAAATTCATATGCCACATTCACATCCTTCACATATACTCCACTCCAGTTTTCCTTTAACAGATCATTACAGAATTTCTTTATTGTTTCATCAGATCTGACTCTAACCTGCCTTATTTCATCAACTTTACTAGTTTTTTTAATTTTGCTATCATGAACTATGAATATAGGTAAATGATCACTTATGTCACTTATGAGTACCCCACTGTAAATAGCCTTTCCAATTTCATTAGTAAAAATATTATCAATTAATGTTGCAGTAGTGCTAGTGATTCTGGTAGGCTGAGTAATCACTGGATATAAACTTCTACTGGACATTGCATCAACAAAATCTGTGGTCATTTTGTGCTCTCCTTGTTTTAATAGATCAATATTGAAATCTCCACATAGTAACCAGGTTTTCCTATCATTTAGTCCATCCAGGAGATTTTCACATCTTTCTCTAAAATATTCTATATTAGAGCCTGGTGTTCTATATATACAAGCTACAATAATGTTCCTTGTTTTCTCCATCTCTATTTCAACAGTAACACATTCCATCACATCATCCAAGGCAAATGACATACATTCTAATTTTTCACATCTCAAGGAACTATGAACATACAGTGCAACACCGCCACCTTTGTTCTTCACTCGATTTGTATAAAACAGATTGTAC
>JBBPBX010075000.1:0-17447 GCA_038048925.1 Garcialebias charrua
GAACATGCAAGTTGGGTGAAGCGGCCATTTTGGCATTCACACATGCATTTTCTCAGGAAATGCAATCTAGTTGTGTGAATGCCAACAAGGCATTCACACTATAGAGATTGTGTTTATATTATTATTGTGTGAATGCCAACAAGGCATTCACACTATAGAGATTGTGTTTATATTTATTATTGTGTGAATGCCAACAAGGCATTCACACTATAGAGATTGTGTTTATATTTATTGTGTGAATGCCAACAAGGCATTCACACTATAGAGATTGTGTTTATATTTATTATTATTATTCTTATATGTTACTATCTTCCGTCCGTACGTTTTTTGGCGTCCTACTCCTCCTACAGTTTTCGTGCCATTTCAACATGTCATATATCAAAATGTTCAGCTCGTTCAGGACAATCCAGCGATGACTTTTGGTAATGGTGCAACTTTAGCTTTTTGAGATATTTAGCCTTTTCGGCCATTTTTTTCCCATTGAAAATGAATGGAGCTAAAATGAAATGGCATTTTGGGGGCTTTATCGTATCCTAAAACTCACCAAATTTGGCAGACTCATCATTCAGACATGGGGGAGTAAAGATTTATCAAAACCTCGCATTTTCATATATGCTGAAGGGGCGTGGCCAGGCCTCAAAGTTAGGTATCTCGCCATGAAAAACGAAACACTAATAGCACCTACAAGAAAACTGTCTAATACATCAAACCTTCAGTGATTGACCCACAACCGGTCCCCTACAATACTGAATGGTCAAATCATGACATTAATTAAGCCACGCCCCCTCACAACAGGAAGTGTACAGTTGTACATTGAAGGTCCCGATCGGACACCTGTTACCTAATCAGCGGGACGGTCTGTCCAGTGACCGAAGACATGTTGCTGTAACAAGCTTTCCAACACTGACCGTTTTGGGTGGAGCATGTGGGCGTGGCGACGTGGCGAATCAGACGTAACGCCGTCACAAACGAAACACTAATAGCACCTACACGAAAACCGTCTAATACATCAAACCTTCAGTGATTGACCCACATCCGGTCCCCTGCAATACTGAATGGTCAAATCATGACATTAATTAAGCCACGCCCCCTCACAACAGGAAGTGTACAGTTGTACATTGAAGGTCCCGATCGGACACCTGTTACCTAATCAGCATGACGGTCTTTCCAGTGACCAAAGACATGTTGATGTAACAAGCTTTCCAACACTGACCGTTTTGGGTGGAGCATGTGGGCGTGGCGATGTGGCGAATCAGACGTAACGCCGTCACAATACGTTTGGCCTTTTGGGAGCTTTATCATATCCCAAAACTCACCAAATTTGGCAGACTCGTCAGGACTGGTGAAAAATTACATATTTTGGGGGCGTGGCCAAAATTGCAACAGAAACGGCTCAAGAGCGCCACCTAGAATATTTCAAACTACCCTCCGCATTGGCCTTAGTTTCACGTAGGATCATGAAATTTGGTACACTTGTCCAATTCACAAAGACGTACAGAAAACCCTCTGGCATCAACATTGTACGATAAATGGGAAGGCGGCCATTTTGGAATGTGGACCAAATTGGGTGCATACATTGGGTGCCGAACGGGTACGGGAAAGGCACGAGAGTGTTTCAGGGTGGACTAGCTCGACTTCCCGCGGTCGCCACGAGAAGGGCGGAGCGGCGCTAAGGCATTCACACGTGCATTTTCGTAGGAAATGCAAATTTTCTAGTTATTATTATTATTCTTATATGTTACTATCTTCCGTCCGTACGTTTTTTGGCGTCCTACTCCTCCTACAGTTTTCGTGCCATTTCAACATATCATATATCAAAATGTTCAGCTCGTTCAGGACAATCCAGCTATGAGTTTTGG
Source organism: Garcialebias charrua (assembly GCA_038048925.1). Classification (NCBI taxonomy): domain Eukaryota; kingdom Metazoa; phylum Chordata; class Actinopteri; order Cyprinodontiformes; family Rivulidae; genus Garcialebias; species Garcialebias charrua. Next base: position 1,860 of record JBBPBX010075000.1, read on the forward strand.
TAATGGTGCAACTTTAGCTTTTTGAGATATTTAGCCTTTTCGGCCATTTTTTTCCCATTGAAAATGAATGGAGCTAAAATGAAATGGCCTTTTGGGGGCTTTATCGTATCCTAAAACTCACCAAATTTGGCAGACTCATCATTCAGACATGGGGGAGTAAAGATTTATCAAAACCTCGCATTTTCATATATGCTGAAGGGGCGTGGCCTGGCCTCAAAGTTAGGTATCTCGCCATGAAAAACGAAACACTAATAGCACCTACAAGAAAACTGTCTAATACATCAAACCTTCAGTGATTGACCCACAACCGGTCCCCTACAATACTGAATGGTCAAATCATGACATTAATTAAGCCACGCCCCCTCACAACAGGAAGTGTACAGTTATACATTGAAGGTCCCGATCGGACACCTGTTACCTAATCAGCGGGACGGTCTGTCCAGTGACCGAAGACATGTTGCTGTAACAAGCTTTCCAACACTGACCGTTTTGGGTGGAGCATGTGGGCGTGGCGACGTGGCGAATCAGACGTAACGCCGTCACAAACGAAACACTAATAGCACCTACACGAAAACTGTCTAATACATCAAACCTTCAGTGATTGACCCACATCCGGTCCCCTGCAATACTGAATGGTCAAATCATGACATTAATTAAGCCACGCCCCCTCACAACAGGAAGTGTACAGTTGTACATTGAAGGTCCCGATCGGACACCTGTTACCTAATCAGCATGACGGTCTTTCCAGTGACCAAAGACATGTTGATGTAACAAGCTTTCCAACACTGACCGTTTTGGGTGGAGCATGTGGGCGTGGCGATGTGGCGAATCAGACGTAACGCCGTCACAATACGTTTGGCCTTTTGGGAGCTTTATCATATCCCAAAACTCACCAAATTTGGCAGACTCGTCAGGACTGGTGAAAAATTACATATTTTGGGGGCGTGGCCAAAATTGCAACAGAAACGGCTCAAGAGCGCCACCTAGAATATTTCAAACTACCCTCCGCATTGGCCTTAGTTTCACGTAGGATCATGAAATTTGGTACACTTGTCCAATTCACAAAGACGTACAGAAAACCCTCTGGCATCAACATTGTACGATAAATGGGAAGGCGGCCATTTTGGAATGTGGACCAAATTGGGTGCATACATTGGGTGCCGAACGGGTACGGGAAAGGCACGAGAGTGTTTCAGGGTGGACTAGCTCGACTTCCCGCGGTCGCCACGAGAAGGGCGGAGCGGCGCTAAGGCATTCACACGTGCATTTTCGTAGGAAATGCAAATTTTCTAGTTGTGTGAATGCCAACAAGGCATTCACACTATAGAGATTGTGTTTATATTTATTATTATTATTATTATTCTTATATGTTACTATCTTCCGTCCGTACGTTTTTTGGCGTCCTACTCCTCCTACAGTTTTCGTGCCATTTCAACATATCATATATCAAAATGTTCAGCTCGTTCAGGACAATTCAGCTATGACTTTTGGTAATGTTGCAACTTTCGCTTTTTGAAATATTAAGCCTTTTCGGCCATTTTTTTCCCATTGAAAATGAATGGAGCTAAAATGAAATGGCCTTTTGGAGGATTTATCATATCCTAAATCTCACCAAATTTGGCAGACTCATCACTCAGACATGGGGGAGTAAAAAATTATCAAAACCTCGCGTTTTCATATATGCTGAAGGGGCGTGGCCTGGCCTCAAAGTTAGGAATCTCGCCATGAAAAACGAAACACTAATAGCACCTACACGAAAACCGTCTAATACATCAAACCTTCAGTGATTGACCCACAACCGGTCCCCTACAATACTGAATGGTCAAATCATGACATTAATTAAGCCACGCCCCCTCACAACAGGAAGTGTACAGTTATACATTGAACGTCCCGATCGGACACCTGTTACCTAATCAGCGGGACGGTCTGTCCAGTGACCGAAGACATGTTGCTGTAACAAGCTTTCCAACACTGACCGTTTTGGGTGGAGCATGTGGGCGTGGCGATGTGGCGAATCAGACGTAACGCCGTCACAATACGTTTGGCCTTTTGGGAGCTTTATCATATCCCAAAACTCACCAAATTTGGCAGACTCGTCAGGACTGGTGAAAAATTACATATTTTGGGGGCGTGGCCAAAATTGCAACAGAAAGGGCTCAAGAGCGCCACCTAGAATATTTCAAATTACCCTCCGCATTGGCCTTAGTTTCACGTAGGATCATGAAATTTGGTACACTTGTCCAATTCACCAAGACGCACAGAAAACCCTCTGGCGTCAACGTTGTACGATAAATGGGAAGGCGGCCATTTTGGAATGTGGACCAAATTGAGTGCACGCACTGGGTGCCGAACGGGTACGGGAAAGGCACGAGAGTGTTTCGGGGTGGACCAGCTCGACTTCCCGCGGTCGCCGCGAGAAGGGCGGAGCGGCGCTAAGGCATTCACACGTGCATTTTCGTAGGAAATGCGGTTTTTCTAGTTATTCTTATATGTTACTATCTTCCGTCCGTACGTTTTTTGGCGTCCTACTCCTCCTAGAGTTTTCGTGCCATTTCAACAATTCATATATCAAAATGTTCAGCTCGTTCAGGACAATCCAGCTATGAATTTTGGTAATGTTGCAACTTTCGCTTTTTGAAATATTAAGCCTTTTCGGCCATTTTTTTCCCATTGAAAATGAATGGAGCTAAAATGAAATGGCCTTTTGGAGGATTTATCATATCCTAAATCTCACCAAATTTGGCAGACTCATCACTCAGACATGGGGGAGTAAAAAATGATCAAAACCTCACGTTTTCATATATGCTGAAGGGGCGTGGCCTGGCCTCAAAGTTAGCTATCTCGCCATGAAAAACGAAACACTAATAGCACCTACACGAAAACCGTCTAATACATCAAACCTTCAGTGATTGACCCACAACCAGTCCCCTACAATACTGAATGGTCAAATCATGACATTAATTAAGCCACGCCCCCTCACAACAGGAAGTGTACAGTTGTACATTGAACGTCCCGATCGGACACCTGTTACCTAATCAGCGTGACGGTCTGTCCAGTGACCAAAGACATGTTGCTGTAACAAGCTTTCCAACACTGACCGTTTTGGGTGGAGCATGTGGGCGTGGCAATATGGCGAATCAGACGTAACGCCATCACAAACGAAACACTAATAGCACCTACACGAAAACTGTCTAATACATCAAACCTTCAGTGATATACCCACATCCGGTCCCCTGCAATACTGACTGGTCAAATCATGACATTAATTAAGCCACGCCCCCTCACAACAGGAAGTGTACAGTTGTACATTGAACGTCCGGATTGGACACCTGTTACCTAATCAGCGTGACGGTCTGTCCAGTGACCAAAGACATAGTGTTGTAACAAGCTTTCCAACAATGACTGTTTTGGGTGGAGCATGTGGGCGTGGCGATGTGGCGAATCAGACGTAACGCCGTCACAATACGTTTGGCCTTTTGGGAGCTTTATCATATCCCAAAACTCACCAAATTTGGCAGACTCGTCAGGACTGGTGAAAAATTACATATTTTGGGGGCGTGGCCAAAATTTCAAAAGAAACGGCTCAAGAGCGCCACCTAGAAAATTTCAAACTACCCTCCGCATTGGCCTTAGTTTCACGTAGGATCATGAAATTTGGTACACTTGTCCAATTCACCAAGACGCACAGAAAACCCTCTGGCATCAACGTTGTACGATAAATGGGAAGGCGGCCATTTTGGAATGTGGACCAAATCGGGTGCACGCATTGGGTGCCGAACGGGTACGGGAAAGGCACGAGAGTGTTTCAGGGTGGACCAGCTCGACTTCCCGCGGTCGCCGCGAGAAGGGCGGAGCGGCGCTAAGGCATTCACACGTGCATTTTCGCAGGAAATGCGGTTTTTCTAGTTATAGTTACTATCTTCCGTCCGTACGTTTTTTGGCACGCTACTCCTCCTAGAGTATTTGTGCCATTTCAACGATTCATATATCAAAATGTTCAGCTCGTTCAGGACAATCCAGCTATGACTTTTGGTAATGCTGCAAGTTGCGCTTTTTGAAATATTAAGCCTTTTCGGCCATTTTTTTCCCATTGAAAATGAATGGAGCTAAAATGAAATGGTCTTTTGGGGGCTTTATCATACCCTAAAACTCACCAAATTTGGCAGACTCATCACTCAGACATGCAGGAGTAACAAATGATCAAAACCTCGCATTTTCATATATGCTGAAGGGGCGTGGCCTGGCCTCAAAGTTAGGCATCTCGCCATGAAAAACGAAACACTAATAGCACCTACACGAAAACCGTCTAATACATCAAACCTTCAGTGATTGACCCACAACCACTCCCCTGCAATACTGAATGGTCAAATCATGACATTAATTAAGCCACGCCCCCTCACAACAGGAAGTGTACAGTTATACATTGAACGTCCCGATCGGACACCTGTTACCTAATCAGCGGGACGGTCTGTCCAGTGACCGAAGACATGTTGCTGTAACAAGCTTTCCAACACTGACCGTTTTGGGTGGAGCATGTGGGCGTGGCGATGTGGCGAATCAGCCGTCACGCCGTCACAAACGAAACACTAATAGCACCTACACGAAAACAGTCTAATACATCAAACCTTCAGTGATTGACCCACATCCGGTCCCCTGCAATACTGAATGGTCAAATCATGACAATAATTAAGCCACGCCCCCTCACAACAGGAAGTGTACAGTTGTACATTGAACATCCCGATCGGACACCTGTTACCTAATCAGCGTGACGGTCTGTCCAGTGACCGAAGACATGTTGCTGTAACAAGCTTTCCACGACTGGTTGTTTTGGGTGGAGCATGTGGGCGTGGCGATGTGGCGAATCAGACGCAACGCCGTCACAATACGTTTGGCCTTTTGGGGGCTTTGTCATATCCCAAAACTCACAAATTGGCAGACTCATCAGGACTGGTGAACGATTACATATTTTGGGGGCGTGGCCAAAATTTCAAAAGAAACGGCTCAAGAGCGCCACCTAGAAAATTTCAAACTACCCTCCACATTGGCCTTAGTTTCACGTAGGATCATGAAATTTGGTACACTTGTCCAATTCACCAAGACGCACAGAAAACCCTCTGGCACCAACGTTGTACGATGAAAGGAAAGACGACCTTTTCGGCCATTTTTATCCCATTGAAAATGAATGGAGCTAAAATGAAATAGCATTTTGGGGGCTTTTTCATATCCCAAAACTCACCAAAATTGGCAGACTCATCAGGACTGGTGAACAATTACATATTTTGGGGGCGTGACCAAAATTTCAAAAGAAACGGCTCAAGAGCGCCACCTAGAAAATTTCAAACTACCCTCCGCATTGGCCTTAGTTTCACGTAGGATCATGAAATTTGGTACACTTGTCCAATTCACAAAGACGTACAGAAAACCCTCTGGCATCAACATTGTACGATAAATGGGAAGGCGGCCATTTTGGAATGTGGACCAAATTGGGTGCATACATTGGGTGCCGAACGGGTACGGGAAAGGCACGAGAGTGTTTCAGGGTGGACTAGCTCGACTTCCCGCGGTCGCCACGAGAAGGGCGGAGCGGCGCTAAGGCATTCACACGTGCATTTTCGTAGGAAATGCAAATTTTCTAGTTGTGTGAATGCCTATGCATTCACACTATAGTGATTGTGTTTATATTTATTATTATTATTATTATTATTCCAGTTACTATCCTGATTCCGTACGTTTTTCGGCACGCTACTCCTCCTACAGTTTTTGTGCTATTTCAACAATTCATATATCAAAATGTTCAGCTCATTTAGGACACTCCGGCTATGACTTTTGGTATTGGTGCAACTTTAGCTTTTTGAATTATTTAGCCTTTTCGGCCATTTTCTTCCCCATTGAAAATGAATGGAGCTAATTTTTCATCCTTGATATCTTTGGAACTCTTTACAATATTTCACTACTCATTTCACATTTTGGACCAGCTTAGCTTCCTTCAGCTACCTTGTACATTTTTTTAAAAATATTTCAGCTACTTTCAGCTACTTTCAGCTGTTTTTTCAACTGCTTTGCACTCTTTTCAGCTTTATGTAGCTTACTTCAACATTTTTGTACTTCTACTGACTTATTTCTGCTAATTTCAGATCATTATGCTCCTTTCAGATAATTTTTGAAAGATTGGGATATTTTAGCTATTTTAGCTACTATTTAGCTGTTTTATGATAATTTCAGCTTTTTCAGCTTTTTCAACAATTTTTTTTAATCAATCCAACTTTTTTCAGCCTAATTCAGCAAAACCATGCTCTACCAACTTCCTTCTGGTAATTTAAGATTGTTTCTGCTTGTTTTAGCTGTTGTTCAGCTGTTTTTGGCCAATTTCAGCTTTATTCAGATATTTTCAACTTTATTTTGCTTATTTCTACTTATTTCAGATTTTTTTCAATTTCAGATTGTTTCAGATACTTCATATTATGCTGCTTTGTGCTTATTTCTGCTAGTTTCAGCTTCTTCTGCTATTTTAGCTACTATTAAGCTGTTTTTATGCTAATTTAGGCTTGTTTCAACACATTCCACATTATTTGAACTCATTTCAACTTTTTCCAGCCAAATTCTGCAAAAATGTACTCTCTCTACTAATTTCTAAGACATTTAAGCTTCTTTCTGCTATTTCAGATAATATTCAGCTGTTTTTGCTATCTTAAGCTTTTTTCAGATAATTTCAACTTTATTTTGCTTATTTCTGCTTAGTTCAGATTTTTTCAGATTTCAGATTGTTTCAGATATTTTAGATTATTCAGATTATGCTGCTTTGTGCTTATTTCTGCTAGTTTCAGCTTCTTCTGCTATTTTAGCTACTATTAAGCTGTTTTTATGCTAATTTAGGCTTGTTTCAACAAATTCCACATTATTTGAACTCATTTCAACTTTTTCCATCCTAATTCTGCAAAACTGTACTCTCTCTACTAATTTCTAACACAGTTAAGCTTATTTCTGCTATTTCAGATAATATTCAGCTGTTTTTGCTATCTTTAGCTTTTTTCAGATAATTTCAACTTTTTTTGCTTATTTCAGATTATTTCAGATTTCAGATTGTTTAAGATGTTTCAGATTATTCCCAATTAGGCTCTTACTAATTCCTTCTTCTGATTTAAGCTTATTTCTGATATATTAGATAATATTTAGCTGTTTTTGTTCATTTTCAGCTGATGGCCGCCAACGCTACATTCAAATGGCTTTAACTCAGCCATCTTTATACATAGAGAGCTGAAATTTGGTGAGGTTGTAGCTGAGGACATTATCTATCATGTATGGAATCCAAAAAAAAATCCAAGATGGCCGACAATGCAAAAAAGTAAAAATACCATAAAATTGTCAATTTTAGTGATATTGAGCTGAAACTTGGTGTAGTGATAGCTGAGAATGTTTCCTATCAAATGCCATATCAAAATCAAAAATCCAAGATGGCCGCCAACGCTACTTTCAAATGGCTTTAACTCAGCCATCATTATACATAGAGAGCCGAAATTTGGTGAGGTTGTAGCTGAGGACATTATCTATCATGTACGGAATCCAAATCAAAAATCCAAGATGGCCGACAAAGTAAAACATTAAAAAACTGTAAAAATCCAACATGGCCGCCAACGCTACATTCAAATGGCTTTAACTCAGCCATCTTTATTCATAGAGAGCTGAAATTTGGTGAGGTTGTAGCTGAGGGAATCCTCTATCATGTACGGAATCCAAATCAAAAATCCAAGATGGCAGACAAAGCAAAACATTAAAAATACTGTAAAATCCAAGATGGCCGCCAACGCTACTTTCAAATGCTTTAACTCAGCCATCATTATACATAGAGAGCCGAAATTTGGTGAGGTTGTAGCTGAGGGAATCCTCTATCATGTACGGAATCCAAATCAAAAATCCAAGATGGCCGACAAAGCAAAACATTAAAAATACTGTAAAATCCAAGATGGCCACCAACGCTACTTTCAAATGGCTTTAAATCAGCTATCATTATACATAGAGAGCGGAAATTTGGTGAGGTTGTAGCTGAGGGAATCCTCTATCATGTACGGAATCCAAATCAAAAATCCAAGATGGCCGACAAAGCAAAACATTAAAAATACTGTAAAATCCAAGATGGCTACCAACGCTACTTTCAAATGGCTTTAAATCAGCCATATTTATTTATAGAGAGCCGAAATTTGGTGAAGTTGTAGCTATGGACATTCTTTATCATGCATTAGGTGAAACGGCCATTTTGATTGAACATGCAAATTAGCTGAAGTGGCCATTTTGGTTCAATATACAAGGCAGTTAATTGCCTTGCGAAGTAATTCAATGCATGTATTGTTACCATTTTGGTTCTACAATATAAGTATACAAGGTAGCCATTTTGATTTAATAAGCACATTAGGTAAAGCGGCCATTTTGATTAAACATTCAAGTCAAAACGGCCATTTTGGCATTCACACATGCATTTTCTCAGGAAATGCAATCTAGTTGTGTGAATGCCACATAGGCATTCACACTATAGTGATTGTGTTTATATTTATTATTAGATAATCTTAGATGTTACTATCCTGATTCCGTACGTTTTTTGGCACGCTACTCCTCCTACAGTTTTTGTGCTATTTTAACAATCCATATATCAAAACGTTCAGCTCGATTAGGACAATCCGGCTATGACTTTTGGTATTGGTGCAACTTTAGCTTTTTGAATTATTTAGCCTTTTCGGCCATTTTCTTCCCCATTGAAAATGAATGGAGCTAATTTTTCATCCTTGATATCTTTGGAACTCTTTAGAATATTTCACTACTCCTTTCACATTTTGGACCAGCTTAGCTTCCTTCAGCTACCTTGTACATTTTTTAAAAAATATTTCAGCTACTTTCAGCTAATTTCAGCTGTTTTTTCAACTGCTTTGCACTCTTTTCAGCTTTATGCAGCTTACTTCAACATTTTTGTACTTCTACTGACTTATTTCTGCTAATTTCAGATCATTATGCTCCTTTCAGATAATTTTTGAAAGATTGGGATATTTTAGCTATTTTAGCTACTATTTAGCTGTTTTATGATAATTTCAGCTTTTTCAGCTATTTCAACAATTTTTTTTAATCAATCCAACTTTTTTCAGCCTAATTCAGCAAAACCATGCTCTACCAACTTCCTTCTGGTAATTTAAGATTGTTTCTGCTTGTTTTAGCTGTTGTTCAGCTGTTTTTGGCCAATTTCAGCTTTATTCAGATATTTTCAACTTTATTTTGCTTATTTCTACTTATTTCAGATTTTTTTCAATTTCAGATTGTTTCAGATACTTCATATTATGCTGCTTTGTGCTTATTTCTGCTAGTTTCAGCTTCTTCTGCTATTTTAGCTACTATTAAGCTGTTTTTATGCTAATTTAGGCTTGTTTCAACACATTCCACATTATTTGAACTCATTTCAACTTTTTCCAGCCAAATTCTGCAAAAATGTACTCTCTCTACTAAGTTCTAAGACATTTAAGCTTCTTTCTGCTATTTCAGATAATATTCAGCTGTTTTTGCTATCTTAAGCTTTTTTCAGATAATTTCAACTTTATTTTGCTTATTTCTGCTTAGTTCAGATTTTTTCAGATTTCAGATAGTTTCAGATATTTTAGATTATTCAGATTATGCTGCTTTGTGCTTATTTCTGCTAGTTTCAGCTTCTTCTGCTATTTTAGCTACTATTAAGCTGTTTTTATGCTAATTTAGGCTTGTTTCAACAAATTCCACATTATTTGAACTCATTTCAACTTTTTCCATCCTAATTCTGCAAAACTACACTCTCTCTACTAATTTCTAACACAGTTAAGCTTATTTCTGCTATTTCAGATAATATTCAGCTGTTTTTGCTATCTTTAGCTTTTTTCAGATAATTTCAACTTTATTTTGCTTATTTCTGCTTAGTTCAGATTTTTTCAGATTTCAGATTGTTTCAGATATTTCAGATTATTCACAATTATGCTATTTCTAATTACTTCAGATAATTTAAGCTTATTTCTGCTATTTTAGATAGTATTCAGCTGTTTATGATATCTTAAGCTTTTTTCAGATAATTTCAACTTTTTTTGCTTATTTCAGATTATTTCAGATTTCAGATTGTTTAAGATGTTTCAGATTATTCCCAATTAAGCTCTTACTAATTCCTGCTGCTAATTTAAGCTTATTTCTGCTATTTTAGATAATATTCAGCTGTTTTTGACCAATTTCAGCTGATGGCTGCCAACGCTACTTTCAAATGGTTATAACTCGACCATCTTTATACATAGAGAGCTGAAATTTGGTGAGGTTGTAGCTGAGGACATTATCTATCATGTATAGAATCCAAAAAAAAATCCAAGATGGCCGACAATGCAAAAAAGTAAAAATACTATAAAATGGTCAATTTTAGTGATATTGAGCTGAAACTTGGTGTAGTGATAGCTGAGAATGTTTCCTATCAAATGCTATATCAAAATCAAAAATCCAAGATGGCCGCCAACGCTACTTTCAAATGGCTTTAACTCAGCCATCATTATACATAGAGAGTCGAAATTTGGTGAGGTAGTAGCTGAGGACATTATCTATCATGTACGGAATCCAAATCAAAAATCCAAGATGGCCGACAAAGTAAAACATTAAAAAACTGTAAAAATTCAAGATGGCCGCCAACGCTACATTCAAATGGCTTTAACTCAGCCATCTTTATTCATAGAGAGCTGAAATTTGGTGAGGTTGTAGCTAAGGGAATCCTCTATCATGTACGGAATCCAAATCAAAAATCCAAGATGGCCGACAAAGCAAAACATTAAAAATACTGTAAAATCCAAGATGGCCACCAACGCTACTTTCAAATGGCTTTAAATCAGCCATATTTATTCATAGAGAGCCGAAATTTGGTGAGGTTGTAGCTATGGACATTCTTTATCATGCATTAGGTGAAACGGCCATTTTGATTGAATATGCAAATTAGGTGAAGTGGCCATTTTGGTTCAATATACAAGGCAGTTAATTGCCTTGCGAAGTAAGTCAATGCATGTATTGTTACCATTTTGGTTCTACAATTTAAGTAGACAAGTTAGCCATTTTGATTTAATAAGCACATTAGGTAAAGCGGCCATTTTGATTAAACATTCAAGTCAAAACGGCCATTTTGGCATTCACACATGCATTTTCTCAGGAAATGCAATCTAGTGTTACAATTACATCTGTTACTATCCTGATTCCGTACGTTTTTTGGCACGCTACTCCTCCTACAGTTTTTGTGCTATTTCAACAATTCATATATCAAAATGTTCAGCTCATTCAGGACATGATGGCTATGACTTTTGGTATTGGTGCAACTTTAGCTTTTTGAAATATTCAGCCTTTTCGGCCATTTTTTTCCCATTGAAAATGAATGGAGCTCAAATGAACTCAATGAGCTCATTTTACATCCTTGATATCTTTGGAACTCATTACAATATTTCACTACTCCTTTCACATTTTGGACCAACTCAACTTCCTTCAGCTACCTTGTACATTTTTTAAAAATATTTCGGCTACTTTCAGCTAATTTCAACTGTTTCTACAACGACTTTGCGATCTTTTCAGCTTAATGCAGCTTACTTCAACATTGTTGTACTTATACTGACTTATGATCATTATGCTCCTTTCAGCAAATTTTTGAAAGATTAAGATATTTTTGCTATTTTAGCTACTATTTAGCTGTTTATGCAAATTTCAGCTTTTTCAGCTATTTCAACAATTTTTTTTAATCAATCCAACTTTTTTCAGCCTAATTCAGCAAAACCATGTTCTACCAACTTCCTTCTGGTAATTTAAGATATTTTCTGCTTGTTTTAGCTGTTGTTCAGCTGTTTTTGACCAATTTCAGCTGATGGCTGCCAATGTTACTTTCAAATGGCTTTAACTCAGCCATCTTTATTCATAGAGAGCTGAAATTTGGTGAGGTTGTAGCTATGGACCATCTCTAACATACATTAGGTGAAGCAGCCATTTTGATTGAACATGCAAATTAGGTGAGGCCGCCATTTTGGTTCAATATACAAGGCAGTTACTTGCCTTGCAAAGTAAGTCAATGCCAAAACTCACCAAATTTGGCAGACTCGTCAGGACTGGTGAAAAATTACATATTTTGGGGGCGTGGCCAAAATTGCAACAGAAAGGGCTCAAGAGCGCCACCTAGAATATTTCAAATTACCCTCCGCATTGGCCTTAGTTTCACGTAGGATCATGAAATTTGGTACACCTCCCCGATTCACCAAGGCGCACAGAAAACCCTCTGGCACCAACGTTGTACGATGAAAGGAAAGGCGACCTTTTCGGCCATTTTTATCCCATTGAAAATGAATGGAGCTAAAATGAAATAGCATTTTGGGGGCTTTTTCATATCCCAAAACTCACCAAAATTGGCAGACTCATCAGGACTGGTGAACAATTACATATTTTGGGGGCGTGACCAAAATTTCAAAAGAAACGGCTCAAGAGCGCCACCTAGAAAATTTCAAACTACCCTCCGCATTGGCCTTAGTTTCACGTAGGATCATGAAATTTGGTACACTTGTCCAATTCACCAAGACGCACAGAAAACCCTCTGGCATCAACGTTGTACGATAAATGGGAAGGCGGCCATTTTGGAATGTGGACCAAATTGAGTGCACGCACTGGGTGCCGAACGGGTACGGGAAAGGCACGAGAGTGTTTCGGGGTGGACCAGCTCGACTTCCCGCGGTCGCCGCGAGAAGGGCGGAGCGGCGCTAAGGCATTCACACGTGCATTTTCGTAGGAAATGCGGTTTTTCTAGTGTTACAATTACATCTGTTACTATCCTGATTCCGTACGTTTTTTGGCACGCTACTCCTCCTACAGTTTTTGTGCTATTTCAACAATTCATATATCAAAATGTTCAGCTCATTCAGGACATGATGGCTATGACTTTTGGTATTGGTGCAACTTTAGCTTTTTGAAATATTCAGCCTTTTCGGCCATTTTTTTCCCATTGAAAATGAATGGAGCTCAAATGAACTCAATGAGCTCATTTTACATCCTTGATATCTTTGGAACTCATTACAATATTTCACTACTCCTTTCACATTTTGGACCAACTCAACTTCCTTCAGCTACCTTGTACATTTTTTAAAAATATTTCGGCTACTTTCAGCTAATTTCAACTGTTTCTACAACGACTTTGCGATCTTTTCAGCTTAATGCAGCTTACTTCAACATTGTTGTACTTATACTGACTTATGATCATTATGCTCCTTTCAGCAAATTTTTGAAAGATTAAGATATTTTTGCTATTTTAGCTACTATTTAGCTGTTTATGCAAATTTCAGCTTTTTCAGCTATTTCAACAATTTTTTTTAATCAATCCAACTTTTTTCAGCCTAATTCAGCAAAACCATGTTCTACCAACTTCCTTCTGGTAATTTAAGATATTTTCTGCTTGTTTTAGCTGTTGTTCAGCTGTTTTTGACCAATTTCAGCTGATGGCTGCCAATGTTACTTTCAAATGGCTTTAACTCAGCCATCTTTATTCATAGAGAGCTGAAATTTGGTGAGGTTGTAGCTATGGACCATCTCTAACATACATTAGGTGAAGCAGCCATTTTGATTGAACATGCAAATTAGGTGAGGCCGCCATTTTGGTTCAATATACAAGGCAGTTACTTGCCTTGCAAAGTAAGTCAATGCATGTATTGTTACCATTTTGGTTCTACAATTAAAGTAGACAAGGTAGCCATTTTGATTTAATAAGCACATTAGGTAAAGCGGCCATTTTGATTGAACATGCAAGTTGGGTGAAGCGGCCATTTTGGCATTCACACATGCATTTTCTCAGGAAATGCAATCTAGTTGTGTGAATGCCACATAGGCATTCACACTATAGTGATTGTGTTTATATTTGTGTGAATGCCAACAAGGCATTCACACTATAGAGATTGTGTCCGGTTACTATCCTGATTCCGTACGTTTTTTGGCACGCTACTCCTCCTACAGTTTTTGTGCTATTTCAACAATTTATATATCAAAATGTTCAGCTCATTTAGGACATGATGGCTATGACTTTTGGTATTGGTGCAACTTTAGCTTTTTGAATTATTTAGCCTTTTCGGCCATTTTCTTCCCCATTGAAAATGAATGGAGCTAATTTTTCATCCTTGATATCTTTGGAACTCTTTAGAATATTTCACTACTCCTTTCACATTTTGGACCAGCTTAGCTTCCTTCAGCTACCTTGTACATTTTTTAAAAAATATTTCAGCTACTTTCAGCTAATTTCAGCTGTTTTTTCAACTGCTTTGCACTCTTTTCAGCTTTATGCAGCTTACTTCAACATTTTTGTACTTCTACTGACTTATTTCTGCTAATTTCAGATCATTATGCTCCTTTCAGATAATTTTTGAAAGATTAAGATATTTTAGCTATTTTAGCTACTATTTAGCTGTTTTATGATAATTTCAGCTTTTTCAGCTATTTCAACAATTTTTTTTAATCAATCCAACTTTTTTCAGCCTAATTCAGCAAAACCATGCTCTACCAACTTCCTTCTGGTAATTTAAGATTGTTTCTGCTTGTTTTAGCTGTTGTTCAGCTGTTTTTGGCCAATTTCAGCTTTATTCAGATATTTTCAACTTTATTTTGCTTATTTCTACTTATTTCAGATTTTTTTCAATTTCAGATTGTTTCAGATACTTCATATTATGCTGCTTTGTGCTTATTTCTGCTAGTTTCAGCTTCTTCTGCTATTTTAGCTACTATTAAGCTGTTTTTATGCTAATTTAGGCTTGTTTCAACACATTTTACATTATTTGAACTCATTTCAACTTTTTCCAGCCTAATTCTACAAAAATTTACTCTCTCTACTAATTTCTAAGACATTTAAGCTTCTTTCTGCTATTTCAGATAATATTCAGCTGTTTTTGCTATCTTAAGCTTTTTTCAGATAATTTCAACTTTATTTTGCTTATTTTTGCTTAGTTCAGATGTTTTCAGATTTCAGATTGTTTCAGATATTTTACAATATTCAGATGATGCTGCTTTATGCTTATTTCTGCTAGTTTCAGCTTCTTCTGATATTTTAGCTACTATTAAGCTGTTTTAATGCTAATTTAGGCTTGTTTCAACAAATTTTACATTATTTGAACTCATTTCAACTTTTTCCAGCATAATTCTGCAAAACTGTACTCTCTCTACTAATTTCTAAGACTTTTAAGCTTCTTTCTGCTATTTCAGATAATATTCAGCTGTTTTTGCTATCTTAAGCTTTTTTCAGATAATTTCAACTTTATTTTGCTTATTTCTGCTTAGTTCAGATTTTTTCAGATTTCAGATTGTTTCAGATATTTCAGATTATTCACAATTATGCTATTTCTAATTACTTCAGATAATTTAAGCTTATTTCTGCTATTTTAGATAATATTCAGCTGTTTATGCTATCTTTAGCTTTTTTCAGATAGTTTCCACTTTTTTTGCTTATTTCAGATTATTTCAGATTTCAGATTGTTTAAGATGTTTCAGATTATTCCCAATTAAGCTCGTACTAAATCCTGCTGCTAATTTAAGCTTATTTCTGCTATTTTAGATAAT
>JBBPBX010075001.1:4305-15882 GCA_038048925.1 Garcialebias charrua
TTCCCAGACTAGAAAGGATCTGGGATATATATACTGTATATATACACACACACATATGCTTGTATGTACTGTATATTGGAAATGGCCCATGGGCCACTAATTGAATAGCCCTGGTTTAGAGACTGACGTCCTCAGTCCGCTCGCTCTGGGTCAGCACCTCCATTGTGACAATCTGTATTTTTTCTTGGTTATTGGGGGTTGCAGTACTTGTATCACACCACTCAAACATTTAAACAGTTTTAAAAATTTTGCATCATTTCACTGACATCGTTGACCTCCTTGTTGTATTCCTACATGTCTTTAAAAAATCATCCTCACCTCTAATATCTTCATGTTTTGTTTTCATCTCCACATGATTCAAACAAAAGAAGAGCCCCTGGTGTGAACATCCACATTTGACTCAATGAAACACAGAAAAAGAACTGATTCATTTATGTTTCAAACAGCTGTCCACTGTTTGTTTCATTTCCTGTCAGTTATCAAAAAGGATCAGGATTTACCGAGTCGGATAGAATAGATAATAAAACTCTCCGTTAACTGGACTTTATTTGTTGCAGAAAACGTTTCGACTTCTGTCCAGAAGTCTTTTTCAATTCTGAATGGAAGCTGTGAGAACGAGAAGTTTTATACAGGCTTACAAGTCACGCACCAACATATGAAATTGGAAACTGAGATAACACCACAAATTAACTAAATGCCCATTCTATTTAAATTGACAAAACGACACATCCCAGCTTAACAAAGGGGGGTTTGTAACACATACATGTAAATTGAAAGATCACACCTTAAACCAGTGGTCCCCAAACTACGGCCCGCGGGCCGCATCCGGCCCGCCCCCACATTTGGTCCGGCCCCCAGAACAATAGTAAAAAAAAAAAAAAAAAAAAAATTTTTTTTTTTTTTTTTTTACAAATGAATACATGTACAGTACTGTACGGTCACCAAGTACTTAGCATATCCTAACACAGTTTTTAAAGATGAAGGAGTAAGTTGAATTGTCTCCCTTTCACATAAATATTATTTTCACACAGAGTGGGAGGAGGAGTATTTTTTTGTTTATTCTAATTCAAAGTCTATTTGCCTCATCTGTAATTCGAGTATCACCTGGCGTGGATGGAGAGTTCTGGAGTCTGCTCTCAGAAGAAAAGTATCCTTACATCCGAAGATGTGCTTTGAACTTAACAGCACTTTTTGGATCTACCTACCTGTGTGAGTCTGCTTTTTCACACATGAAAATCTAAGGTAAATCTAAACTAAGGTAGAGACACATTTATTTTATACAGCTTGCACCAGATGACACCATCCTGCTGCACAGAGCAGCTGCCTAGTTTTGATATTTAGGTTTTATTGAGGTTTGAAATAGTTGTTGGAGATTTGTAAATCTGCACCTTTGTAAGTCACTTTTTGTAAATAGTTAGTGTAAATGAGGGAGTTTTATATTGTTCAGTTCATTGTTTATTCGTTTCTTTAAAAAATATGGTGTGCTTTTCAAATATTGCGTCATTTTACTTTGATAAAATACTTTAATTAAATAAAACTAGCAACACATTACGTTCTGTTTTATTTACTTTAAAGAAGTGAGGAGTAGGGAGATGAAAAATTTTGTTTTTTGATACTGAGACTGGACGAGTAGCTCTCGGCAAACTGCCGACTTCAAAAGTAACTCTTGGTTCAAAAAAGGTTGGGCACCCCTGATTTAGGCACTCCTGCAATCGTCACACTTTTTCCTGTTAAAAACTGACTCCGGCCCCCCACCAGCGAAGGGAAAAGTTATGTGGCCCTCACAGGAAAAAGTTTGGGGACCACTGCCTTAAACAGTAGGAGGTTCCCTTGAGGTCTCTGGTAGAAGACACAAACTGTATGTAAATTGACACAAAACACCTCCCAAACAACAAAAGAGGCTACTCAGAGAACTTTGTTAGTCTAATTTACAGACAAGGCATCCCTGCTCCCATCCGGTGTAAAACGTTTCGGAATCAAATCCAAAACTGAGTTATAGGTCTTAGACAGTTGAAATCTCAGACCTCCTCCTCTGTTAAGAGAAGGTTTTTCTCTCTTAACATACACAGCTTCCTTTACCCCCCTCTCAAACCATCTGTGTTCTCGGTCCAAAATTTGAACATTCTGGTCCTCAAAGGAGTGTCCCTTGTCCGTGAGGTGGAGGTGAACAGCTGAGTTTTGTCCAGAGGAGGTTGCTCTCCTATGTTGAGACATTCTTTTGTGGATAGGTTGTTTCGTTTCTCCGATGTAACGGTCTGAGCAGACTTCGCTGCACTGGACTGCATAAACCACCCCACTCTGTTTGTGTGTGGGGGTTCTGTCCAAAGAGCATAAAGTCGTAGCGAGCCTGTGAAGCAGGAAGCTACGTTGTCGTTTCTACAAAACTGAGTTTTCAAAATAAAATGTATGGAAACTGTTAAGAATCTCAGTTTCTTTTACCCAAAAAATTGTTTAAATGTTTAAACATGCATCATGCATTGAGCATGCATCAGGGTAGTTTAAACATGATGTTAAAGAGCGGCAGAAACATTGAATGTAGTGTCCACGGGTCTGAATGAAGAAGGCCTCTGTGTCGTTGTTGACTTCCTTTGTAGATTCTTAAATTAAAATATATAAATGATCTGATGTTCTCAGGATTATCCGTCAAAATGTGAAAACTTTTTTTTTCTGCAAAGCCTGCCCCCCACATGTCAAACATAAGGCTGGTCATGTTGTACATTAACACAGATGTGGGCAACATGTGGCCCATGGGCAGACACCACCAGGCCCCCACCATCCTGAAAGAAAAACAACTTTTAAATAAGTTGATGACACCAGCAGGTTTTCAATGAAACTTAGGAAGTCCAAATTAAACATCTTGGACAGAAATACTTACAAAACCTTTGGATTAAGATAGAATAGAATATATCAAGATGACCTACAACTTATTTTAAGTTGTTGTTTGTATATAATCCTAGCACTTTGAGATTTTTATTAATGAAAAGTGCGTTATAAATTAAATTCATTATTATTATTATTATTATATATAAAATATAACAAATTTATTGTCACACGAGCCTGTTACCACAACGCCTGAATAAAACTGATTATCTGTCATTTGTTTTCCAATTTTCTGCACAGCCCTTTAACTGCTTTAAATGTCTCGATTTGGCCAACTGGTAAATAAAAAAATAAAATAAAAAGTTGCCCACCCTGTGTTAACAAATCGAACGAGGATTTGTCAAACTGATTTATATGACTGATCATGATTGATCATATATTGGTTCTTTGGAAACAGAAAGAGGTGAGGCTCATCAGTGAAACAGAGTGAAGTTAAAACAGTACTTGTCACGGTGGTGAAGTGTGCACAATGCTGCAGCTCCAGTGACCTCCAGCAGCACAGCATGCAAACGTCCGGCGTGTTGAAGGTTCTGCTGTGTCTGGACGCATCACTGGAGGAATGGTCCAGACGGAGGAGTCCAGCAGTGACAGGACGGCTTGGAAGGAGGAACTCGAGCCCTTTGGCAGAATTTACATTTTCAGATTCAGTCTCATGACACCGATCAGCAGAGCTCTCCGGCACAGACAGGGTCAAGGCAGGCCGTGCACGTTTCAAAACAGATTAATTCAACCGAGCATCACGCCTGCAGAGAGATGAGCAACTCTCCTTACATCCCTCTCCTTCCACCGTACGGTTGTGCTGGTCAGCAGTGTGTTTGTCTCAAATCCACTTCTTCATTTTTACAGTTCATTCATTTGTGTCGTTGGTTTCCAAGCCTCCTCCAGTTGTTCTTTTCAGGCTGGAGCACACAAACGAAGGCAACACGAGGGTCTTTGTGGATATTCTCTTTCAGGGACAGAGGAACTGAGCTGGGACTAAAGATGAGGGAACATGTTCTCCCAAAGGCTCATAAAGCTCCTCCGTTCTTTGTCTGCATGGTTTACCTCAACCTGGCAACAAAGAGGTCCCCAAATGAAATGAGTTCTGTTACATAAACTCTTTATGCTCAATTCCCTCCACAATGAATGATGGATGGTTCTGGTAGGTTCTGCAAGAACTACCTGCTGGCATTTTGAGACAGGTTCTGAAAAAGCAGATTAGAGCAGATTTCACCAGACCAGACCCAAACGTCCAGGTCTAAAAACCAAACCAACATTCAACGAGATCCATTTAAAAGAACTGGCCCAAATCTGGCTTTATCCTTTTCTCACATGAACTCCATGCTGGGTTTGGATGGTTTTGTGGATCGACACAGAAGTACCATACCATACCAATTTATTTCTAAAGCACTTAAAATACAACAAATCAGCCGTCCGCAGTGCTGTACAAAGCACAAAAAAATAAAAACAATCATATACAATAATCAGAACATCACAAGTAAAAGAATGCAACATTAAGACAGAGACGCCAACTCACTCTAGGTAAAAAGCCAATGAAACAAAAATGTTTTTAAATGTCCCTTTAGAAGTAGAGGGAGGCCAAGAGCTCAAATGAGAACTTAAACTTTATTTTTAATAAACTAAGCAAAAAAAAATGCTGATGAGGCAGCAAACTAAAAACCTAACATGAAAGAACTCACCAGAACCAGCAGAGCAGGTCAGAGAACTGAAATCATAATTTCATGTATGACAGGTAACTGAGGACAAATAATGATGGACTGATGACACAGAGACTGAATGAAAAGAGCAGAGGTAAATGAAAAGTGGAGGCACCTTTGTGATTATTAACTGGGAACAGGTGTGACCTAAGAATAAAGTACTAAACAAATACTGGACAAGATCTAGACTGAAAGAAAAACAATTGAATCAAAGTAACACAAGAAGGATCAGGAAGACACCAGAATACTGAGAAACAGAAAGCAAAACTAAGAAATCTGATCTCAAACACAAGCAACCAAAATACACAGATATGACACTCCAGCAGAATAAATCCTAAACTTGGGAGAGACCGTCAAGAAAGGTACAATGTGGGTCATGGTGGGTACAGAGTGGGTCAAGAAAGGTACAAAGTGGGTATAAAGTGGGTGGAGATGGGTATAAAGTGGGTCAAAGTGAATACAAAGTGGGTCCAGAAAGGTACAAAGTGGGTCATGGTGGGTACAGAGTGGGTCAAGAAAGGTACAAAGTGGGTGGAGATGGGTATAAAGTGGGTCAAAGTGAATACAAAGTGGGTCCAGAAAGGTACAAAGTGGGTCAAGGTGGGTATAATGTGTTTGGAGGTGGGTATAAAGTGGGTAGATGTGGGCAACAAAATGAGTGCACGGCCTTGAGTGCAGGTTTTTTCCAAGCTTTGCACATGAAACAGCACAGATTTTTTAAAACTTGTCTTCCTTTAAATCTGACATTGTGACTTTCGCGTCACAAACGTCAACATTCAACGAGATGGAAAAATCTACCGGATGAATTTTCACTGA
Source organism: Garcialebias charrua (assembly GCA_038048925.1). Classification (NCBI taxonomy): domain Eukaryota; kingdom Metazoa; phylum Chordata; class Actinopteri; order Cyprinodontiformes; family Rivulidae; genus Garcialebias; species Garcialebias charrua. The sequence continues at coordinate 9,699 of JBBPBX010075001.1, forward strand.
GCTGAGTCTCCAACAGACAAAGCTGAGCGACACTGTTATTCAGAGCAGACTCATTTTAGAGATGTTCATATGATACTTTCTATCATGATTCATTCATTTTGACCATAGTTCTGTTCTATTCTATTCAGTTCAGTTCAGTTCTATTCTATTCTATTCAGTTCTGTTCTATTCTATTCAGTTCTATTCTGTTCTATTCTATTCTGTTCTATTCTATTCAGTTCAGTTCTATACAGTTCTATTATATTCTATTCTATTCTGTTCTGTTCTATTCTATTCAGTTCTATTCTATTCTATTCTATTCTATTCTGTTCTATTCTATTCTATTCTGTTCTATTCTATTATATTCTATTCTGTTCTATTCAGTTCTGTTCTCATCTATTCTGTTCTATTCTATTCTATTCTATTCTGTTCTATTCTATTCTAGTCTGTTCTATTCTATTCTGTTCTATTCTATTCTGTTCTATTCTGTTCTGTTCTGTTCTGTTCTATTCTGTTCTGTTCTATTCTGTTCTGTTCTATTCTGTTCTGTTCTATTCTATTCTGTTTTGTTCTATTATGTTCTAGTTGTGGCCTGGAATGATGACAGACCAGTAAATCCAGCCTGTTATTTCATTTCCTCCTTCACTACAACAGACCGGAGCAACACCCTCATCCCTGCAAACAAGGCCCTGATGGACATGGGGTTGTTTCATGAGTCATAATGTACCATCTTCCTTTAGTCTCCTTCTCCATGTTGTGTGGTTCATCTTGGATGAAGATGATCCATTTAAAGAGATTTACGGCCCTCCGTTCACCTCTGAGCTCTAAAGTTCAGGTTCAAACACCTGCTGACGTGTATTTTAATTCAAAGAGCCACTTGTATTAAGAACCATGGAAGTGGATGGTTTCCTCTGCAGGGCAGAAGCTCCACTGTCTGCAGGGTTCAGGTGCAGATCAGGTTTCAGTCTCCATCCTCCTCTCCTCTGACAGAATGCTGCAGGTAAAACACACGAGACAAGCTCAACCCTCCAGGTGTGCTCACTGCGTTAGCTTCAAGCTGGAGGCGTCGCCTCTTGAAAGCTAAACATATTTTCTTGTTTAGCAGAGAATTCTGTTCATTAATTTGTTTCTGCTGTGAAAGACGATTTGCTCCTTTCATTCACAGAGATGATTCTCCGGCTCGTCTGGGACTTTGAAGGCTTCTTTGGACCCCCACCCCCAGTTATTTGGGCTCAGGGGTGCAGAAGCAGCGAACCGGGCCCCACAACAACAACAAGTCCTCCTGAGTCCATCTGTCCTGCAGACCAGATGTTTGCTCCTCAGCCTGACAGAACCAAGTCTTCTGCCAGAACAGAATGTTTCTGACTGAGACTGTAACAGAACAGTCTCTGACTGAGACTGTAACAGACTGAGTCCCAGCCGAGACGACACCACGCTGATCTGATTGATTTGAAAAGCAGAAACATTCGGCTTCTTTTCATCACGTTGAATCACGTTCATGAAACACGTGCATTATTAAACACGACGACATGAAGAAGATCAAAGCACAAAGTCACAGAATGTGATGCAATCCTCAGGAAAACAGGGAGACAGGAGAGTGGAACCATGAAAAAATGTATACATATTTAAATTAAAAAAACTGTTTCTGTCTGTAAAACACAGCAAACACCAACCGGACTGAAGAAACCAGTCCTCTGAGGAACCAGTCCTCTCATGAATAGAATAGAATAGAATGGTGCAATGACGATGCCAATAAAGATATATATATCTTTATTGGCATCGTCATTGCACCAGAGCACAAAAACGTTGCAATTGACGCACACCCGTCCTTAAGATGGGGACGTGTGCACGTGGAACCATGAACCATGAGCAGTAATTAAGCCGTGCCGCAACAATCTTAGATATGGAAAAGAGGAAGTTTACAATAGGGTAATCAGTGGTATTCAAAAAATATCTATCACATTTTGTCTTGCAGGACACCATATGATACAGCAAAAAACTCTACCAGCAAGCAACAGTTAAGACAGATCACATTTTGCATTTTGAGGGCGAAGCAGTGAGATAAAGTCCATGAGCCCTGTCATGGGGGGGGGGGGTTGCGATAGTGATTCCGTTCTTCAGTTGCTCAGACTCAGGAGAAATTTGTAGGCAGCCTTGTCCAAGGCTGTTCGGGGAGTCTGATTAGATTAGCTTGATTTATCTTCAGGGCAGGCTCTTGGTGAACTTTCCTGTGGCCTTGAGTCCAAGTGCTGTCTGAAATCCAATTCTCTCCAAATTATGTGAAGCTTTCCCCGACTCGAGCTATGGGTCCTCATCCCCCTGGTGTGATCCGCTTGGCCGCAAACAAGTCCCAAACCTTACCGGTGGTCTGCGGTCCTCAGTGGCCGCCACCACTGTGCGGTTCAGCTCATAAAGCAGCTGATTCATTGAGGTCACAGCTCGGATCACAGTCTCGTTCTGAGAAGGAAGCTTAGTCAGTGCGTTGATCGCCCCAGAAGTCTTACTGGTTTTCCAAGAGCAGAGAACTCCACAGCAGCCAAAAAGCAGAGCACCTGCTATCATAAATCAAATTATGTAAAGAATTAAAATAATCTATATTTTACTGGGTTTATGCTTCAAAGTCCTAATTCAGTGTCCTGGGGAAATACCGCTCTGTTATCACCACCTACAGACGGACCAACTTCCTCTTGATCGGGTTTTTCGTTTCATGCAGCTTCTGACTGCGATCTGCCATCGGCCCTGACTCAAACTCAGCCAGCACTCTGTTTTCACCGTGCAGACACGATTAATCAATTACAGAACATTTAATGAATTAATTAATCACTAATCAATCACAGAACCACAAGTCTTCAGCCAGTATTTTTGTGGAACTTTTTGCAACATTTTGGGATTGGACCTTGTAGCGATGGCACCACACTTCAACTTAAAACTTCTAGAGTCACCACAGATACAGCCGTCAAACCAGGGCATCCACAAAGTCTTCGGTGTGGATGGTGAAAGTCACTACATGATTTCCTCAGGGAGAGACATGCACGTGAGTTTTACAGTAAACTTTTCTTAATTCATCTGTAAAACGTTTTTCCAGCTCAAACTGCTCAAAGTTCTTTTCAGACACAAAAAGAATAAAAATGGACCAGAACAAATTTGTGTTTTGGTCGTAAAAACAAGGGGGGTCCAGACTGGGACCTGGCTCTGAGAACTGGAGCTGGGCCACTAAAGGTTTTGAATCTGGACTTACGGGTCATTGGGACCTGGACTCCGGGCTCCTCCCACTGACGATGTAATGGTTGAGGGTTTGAGTTTCACTGAATTGCCAACACACTGAAAAGTTTTAAAATGTTTATTGAAATAGAGAAGGCTGGAGCAGGTTTCACAGGTCACCGCATCAGGAGCTCTAAACAGGAGAGGAGAAGGCGTCTTACTTGATCGGGGTACACAGGCGTGGGTCGGTTTCCAAGAGGCAGATGGGTGGATAGATCCGTTTAGGGGCAAAAGCACAAAGCAGAATCCAGAGATGGGGTCCGAGGTCAAAACCAGAAGAGCTGAGGCAAAAACGGTAACAGTAGGGGAGCAGGCAGGAATCTTTAAACCATGAGACAGGACCAGGATCGAGACGAGGAAGGCAAGATGAGACATGAAGGCTGGATAACTACTCAGGATAACCTTTTCATAAACCTGGCAGAGACTGAGAGTGAGGCTGTGACTTCTATACTGGCTGCAACAGGTGGATGATATCAAGGTTAATTAGCTGCAGGGCATTAAGGCAAAAAGAGCACTGATTACTGAGACTTGACTGTGAAGATACTAAGACAGGATGAACGTGGATCATGACAGACGATTTAAATCATTTCTTAAACATCTGAGTCCAGCTGTGAACTGTAACAAACATCTGGAGCCAGAAACCTCAAACCCCCACATGTGGTCCCTAACAGAAGGTGCTCAGCAGAATGCGCAGGGACAGATGCACCTGGACCCAGTTCTTTAGGTTCTGACCCGAGGTCTGGCTCACCTGCTGATGAGGAGGATGGTGAAGACGGTTCCTCCAGGCAGAGAGCGAGCCATGGCTGCCCACCAGGAGATGTTTGGTTGATCTACCTGAAACAGAAAGACACAACGAGCTTCAGTCATCTGGAAATGGAAACCCTCCGACCGACGGAGACTCTCGTCCTGCAGCTCAGATCTAGATCTAGATCTAGATCTAGATCTAGATCTCAGATCTCTTCACGTCTGGAGACGGTGGAACGTTGACTCCTGAGAACCTGTTCAACCATGGTTCCTCTGCTCGTTGTCTCCTCTCTCCAACTAAACCAGATGTTTTCAGTCCGCAGCAGAGACCGTTGCCTCGGGGACGCTCTCTTCAGACTAATGACCTCGTTAACGACTTCACCCCAACTGGACTCTGAGCTCACGTCTGAAAGTGTCTTTGTCCTTTTTGGTGCTTCCATACTCGCTGCTCCTCTTCTCCACATCCACAAAGATAAAAGCAGGACGGAAAAAAAAACCTCAAAGACCACAAGAACATCTACACAGACTGGACAGAGTGGACAGTTAGGACAGAGTGGACAGTGTGGACAGTTAGGACAGAGTGGACAGACTGGACAGTTAGGACAGAGTGGACAGAGTGGACAGACTGGACAGAGTGGACAGAGTGGACAGGGTGGACAGTTAGGACAGAGTGGACAGGGTGGACAGGGTGGACAGTTAGGACAGAGTGGACAGAGTGGACAGAGTGGACAGGGTGGACAGTTAGGACAGAGTGGACAGGGTGGACAGGGTGGACAGACTGGACAGAGTGGACAGGGTGGACAGTTAGGACAGAGTGGACAGGGTGGACAGGGTGGACAGACTGGACAGAGTGGACAGCATGGACAGGGTGGACAGTTAGGACAGAGTGGACAGGGTGGACAGACTGGACAGAGTGGACAGAGTGGACAGAGTGGACAGGGTGGACAGTTAGGACAGAGTGGACAGAGTGGACAGGGTGGACAGTTAGGACAGGGTGGACAGACTGGACAGAGTGGACAGAGTGGACAGTTAGGACAGAGTGGACAGAGTGGACAGAGTGGACAGAGTGGACAGAGTGGACAGTTAGGACAGAGTGGACAGGGTGGACAGACTGGACAGAGTGGACAGGGTGGACAGTTAGGACAGAGTGGACAGAGTGGACAGAGTGGACAGAGTGGACAGAGTGGACAGTTAGGACAGAGTGGACAGGGTGGACAGACTGGACAGAGTGGACAGGGTGGACAATTAGGACAGAGTGGACAGAGTGGACAGAGTGGACAGGGTGGACAGTTAGGACAGAGTGGACAGGGTGGACAGACTGGACAGAGTGGACAGAGTGGACAGGGTGGACAGTTAGGACAGAGTGGACAGTTAGGACAGAGTGGACAGAGTGGACAGAGTGGACAGGGTGGACAGACTGGACAGAGTGGACAGAATGGACAGAGTGGACAGGGTGGACAGTTAGGACAGTTAGGACAGAGTGGACAGAATGGACAGACTGGACAGAGTGGACAGAATGGACAGGGTGGACAGTTAGGACAGAGTGGACAGAGTGGACAGAGTGGACAGTTAGGACAGAGTGGACAGAATGGACAGAGTGGACAGGGTGGACAGTTAGGACAGTTAGGACAGAGTGGACAGAATGGACAGACTGGACAGAGTGGACAGAATGGACAGGGTGGACAGTTAGGACAGGGTGGACAGAGTGGACAGAGTGGACAGGGTGGACAGTTAGGACAGAGTGGACAGGGTGGACAGACTGGACAGAGTGGACAGGGTGGACAATTAGGACAGAGTGGACAGGGTGGACAGAGTGGACAGAGTGGACAGAGTGGACAGGGTGGACAGTTAGGACAGAGTGGACAGTTAGGACAGAGTGGACAGAGTGGACAGAGTGGACAGGGTGGACAGACTGGACAGAGTGGACAGAATGGACAGAGTGGACAGGGTGGACAGTTAGGACAGTTAGGACAGAGTGGACAGAATGGACAGACTGGACAGAGTGGACAGAATGGACAGTTAGGACAGAGTGGACAGGGTGGACAGACTGGACAGAGTGGACAGGGTGGACAATTAGGACAGAGTGGACAGAGTGGACAGACTGGACAGTTAGGACAGAGTGGACAGGGTGGACAGTTAGGACAGAGTGGACAGAGTGGACAGTTAGGACAGTGTTGACAGAGTGGACAGTTAGGACAGA
>JBBPBX010075002.1:1661-17447 GCA_038048925.1 Garcialebias charrua
TGTGTGTGTGAATAAATTGCTTCTTTGATTGCATCTTGTTAAATATTGTATTCCACCAAAATTATTTAAATATGCTAAACTATATGTTCCTATACATGCAGTTTTAATTGCTGTATGCCTAAAATTTAAATAAGTGACAATGGGATTACTATTCAGCGTGTTATGATTGATTAAATGCGCTGATACTTTATTGTGCCTGTCAAATATATAAGGCTGAGTGGAGCGGTGGACATCCCCAAGATGGCCGCCTGAAATCTCGTCGGCTCCAATAGGCGAGAGCAGTCCATGGGGTATCTAGTGTTCTATATAAGATATCTATGAGCTGCGTCCTCCTCTTCTTCTTCTAAGTGGATTCTTTTATGGCGGTTGGCAAACAACTGAAAGGTGCATTACCGCCACCTACTGGTGTGGAGTATGGACTGGATCAACGCTCAAAAATAAATAAAAATAAATAAAAATAAAATAAAACTATATTCTTTCAAATAATCGAGTTCGTTTCAAGTAATGTATCAAGGCTTGGGTACTCTCAGACTTTGAATTGTTCTGTAATAAGTCTCTAAAATCCAATCTTATGTTCATTGCAGCAAGTCTGTCAGACAGGTGAACCCTTTCAATTCTGTATTGTTGGCAATGCATTAACACATGTTCTATGTCCTCAACCTCACCACAGTACTCACATTTTCCTGTATTATTTCCTACAAGAAATAACGATTTATTTAATCCAGTATGTCCAAATCGAAGACGTGATATAACAGTTTCCTCCCTTCTGTTTCTCCCAGCGCACCTCATATCTCCCGTTTTCCTTTGAATACTATAAAACCATCGACCCTGGTTGGGTGCTACATCTCTTCTAAGGCATCCAAATTTAGAACCGAGCTCAGCAGTGCCAACATAATGATGCAAGTCCAAAAATCTTTGTGCATATTGTAACAGCCCATAATGATGACAGAAACACCTATTTGACAGAAACACCTATTTAATGGGCATCATTATTGTAACATTTTCATCTTCAAATCACTTCTTGGTCTGCTGCCCTCATACATCTCCTCCTACATGTCTTTGCGTGAGTGCAGCTACAGCGTGCGCTCTCAGGACATGATTACCTGCAGTGTTCCGTCAGTGAGGACTGAACTTGGAAAAAGGGCCTTCTCCTACTCCGCTCCTGCTTCATGGAATATCTTACAAAAAGATCTGAAGCTCTCGACCTTGACTTCTCTATATGGTTTTCAGAATCTGTTGGAATCCTGGCAAAAACCAATGCAGATTTGTTCCTGTCTTTGATTTTATACGTCTACCTTATAATGTTTTGCTAGTTTTTTGCTAGTTTTTTGCTACTTTGTTAAAAGGAGGAGTGTGTATATTATGTATATATATATATATGTATATATATGTATGTATATGTATATATATATATATATATATATATATATATATGTATGTGTGTATGTATGTGTATATATGTATATATATATATGTATATATGTATATATATATATATATATATATATATATTTTTTTTCTCTCTTTTGTTTTCTATTGTTTATTGTTTGATTGTTTATTGTTTAAGGAAATTCTACCATTACTGTTCATTGTTCTTTAGTTTTAGCAGGTCGCTTTCGTAAATGAGCCCATGAGGTTCAAAAGATTTACCTGACTAAATAAAGGTTGAATGAATGAATGAAAACAGGTGGCACCACAAGGTGGCACAATTTCCCTGTGCTGTAAGCCTCTAGAAAAGGGAAGTTGTCAGTATTGATGACAGGGTGCAATTTCCTGAGAGTGGCCAGGTGTGTTGTGTTCACACATGCTGTGGTGCAGGCGCTTGGGGTAGGTTTGAAGGCTTGTTTTTAAACATATTGAGTGTTATTTATAAACAGTTGGGTTTTATTCTGATGTGTGATGTGTTTACAACAGGACCACACAGTTTTAAAGAAGCAGATTGAAGCAGGACTACCTGGGTGTGGGGTTCGACGCCACAGGTAGGCTTGCAGGTTTCTGGGTTTTAAATTGTATTATATGGTTTTGTTTATTCTTTATTTTTGTCTGGTAGGGCCACACGTTTCTGTGCCATTTGGGATTTGCTGTGACTGGGTGTGGGCTTATCAGACGCCGCAGGTGTGCACTGATTTTTAAATTGTTTTAAGAGTGATTCTATTAAAGTTTTGTATTTAATAAATTTGTCTTGTTTTTTACAGTTAATCACTGTCACCTGCTGTCCTTAAAGTTTTTGTCTTTTGTTGGTCTGCCTAGTTTATTGAATTGTATTTTGTTTGTAGTGCATGTGAGGGCAGCTGACTGTTTTAACATCTTGGGTCACTTCCTAAATATTCTGTACCGTTAATTTTAAATCAAACCCTTTGTCTATATCAAAATAAATATAATTATTGTAAGTCAGATTTATTCTCAGCGTTTAATTGTTTCCTTTTTTATCGGCTCATAACATGCACATGTTGTACAATATACACTGTTTATATGCACAATACACCAGTGGTGGAGAAAGTACTCAAACATTGTACTTAAGTAAAAGTACAAATAAACAGACAAAAATGTACTCTAGTAAAAGTAGAAGTACCATATTAATGTTTTTACTTAAGTATTTCAAAAATACTTAAAAGTATTAAAGTAAAAGTACTTGCTGAATGTATTACCTAATCCAATGATCTACAATATAAGTGTGCATACTGTATGTATATTTTCTGTAATACATTAGTGTTGAGTCATTTTAATGAACAATGCTACAGATAATACATGTTTTTATTGTGTTTACTCTGTGACACAGTTCACACTTGGACTTGTGATTGAATTGAAAAAGACTTCTGGACAGAAGTCGAAACGTTTTCTGCAACAAATAAAGTCCAGTTGATCCTGTATTGAACGCCTTTTTTGATTTCATCATGTCCTGGACGACTGAGAATCTTCACCAGCAACTTGTGATTCTGTGCGTCAGAATTTCAGGGATGACCTACAGAGTTAAATGACATTAAGCAAAATAAGAAAGATTATACCTGTGAAATGATTTAACACAAACCAATGTGTCATTTTAACTGCAGTAAACACATTTAAGTAAAAGTTGTCTGACAGAAAAAAAGGAGCATTAGACACAACTAACAAAGGAACATCTGATCATTTCAACTGCAGTTTGTCATCAACTCTAGTTAAAATAATGTCAAGTCAACCTTGTAATGGGTCAATAGTGAACAATATTTTACCTTCCTGACACCATTTTCAAAACTTGGACCTGAGTGTTGAGTCATTTGGAGACATCTCTTGTCTCCTAACATCATGAACTGACACATTTTAATATTGCAGCAAGAATTTCTTGTTCAAGTTCAGAACAAGTTGGTTTTCAAAGTTTTTTGAGTCCAGTCTGGCTCTTTTGGGAGAGAGAATCTGTCTGAACAGAATCTGACTGAACAGTCTTTCAGTAATATTAAAATAGTCTTTGAATAATGTTTCAATAAGGCCATGGGTGTTGTGGTGTATTTTCTGGCAGAATCTCTGTGGTGGAATCCATTTTGAGTGTGTTAGTGGTGCTGTGGGTGCTCCCAGCTCAATGTATATACTAGAATATATGTCATTGATTCAGCTCTTCTTGAAGGCGGGTGTAATGTTACCTGTCCACTTTGCAGTGATACAATGGCCCAACTCCCCTCTTGACATCATTTCAAACTAACGACAAATCAAAAAGCTGCAACGTGAATGTAACTTGTAACTCAACACATTATAGAAATGTAGTGTAGTAGAAAGTACAGATACTTCATGTAAAATGTAGTGGAGTAAAAGTAAAAAGTACCCATGTTTAACTCTACTTAAGTAAAGTACAGATACATGAAAAATGTACTTAAGTACAGTAACAAAGTATTTGTACTTACTTAGTTACATCCCACCACTGCAATACACACTGATCACAGGCTGTAACTGTATTGTAATAAAGGCTAAACCAGTTTACAACAGTCGTAAATAGCATCCTGCAGTGAAGGAAAATCCATTATTTATTTACTCTGCTGTTTGTGGTGCTTTGCTGAAGAAATGATCACGTGGCAAAGTGAGCTTGAAATAAAATCGTAACCCTGGAATGATGCCGGCTTCAGACAGACACCCACTGAAACAGCATATGTACTGATCACTATGAGCTTTGGGGATCTGACTAATGTATGAGATGAAGGCTGCAATGCATTATGTTAGTTTAATTTTTATTTTTTTTCATAGATCTGGTTTAAAATTATTAAGGGACATTTTTGAGAGGCGTATGACATTACAGCCTTATGAGGTCGCAACTAAGTTGCATAAAAACTCAGGAAACAAAAGAAAAAACACAAATAAACAGCATATGTGTCATTAAATACAGATCTATCTTCATATTGTTGGTGTAAATTTTCATACTTTTATACTACTATGAAAAAACTCAGGACAGTGTTACACTTTTACTATTTTATGCTTATGTTTATTAAATGTTTTAGTGTTTAGTGTTTAGATGGTTACTGTTGCACCGAGGGACTGAGAGAAACGCAATTTCAATCCTGTGTATGTCCTGTACATATTGCAGTTCTGACAATAAAGTTGACATTGACTTTGACTATAGCAATCCTGTAAATGTGCAATGTTTTAGATTTTACAACAAGTTTTAAACTATGTAAAACAGATTAGAAGGTTCCCTCACTCTAATTAGTGAAGTGTATCTCTGTTCAGTCGTGATTGCAAACTTCCTTTTCCACCAATGTATGAAAACAACAACCGGTTGTAGCCAGTCTGTCTGCCTAATGCTGAAAGGTCCCTGATAAGTTTGATACTAGACAAATTGCACATAAACACACATAACTCTGAGGAGACTTAAAATGTGAAAGAAAGATCTTATTACAATTTTGTTTTGTATAAATGGCAATAAAATGATTTGTTAAGAAGGGGCAGATATGATAAGATATCATTCTTCTGCCTCCTTTCATTTTATATGTATTTTATTTATTTGTATCTGTAATTGTATTTGTGTTTTTTTAATTGAAATTAAATGAATAAACGTTTAAAACAAAACAAACAAAAAAACAAAATGATGGACTTGTATGCATTCTTCTAACAGCCAAGGGTTTGTAACAAATACGTTAACAATTGAGTATTACAGCAGCTCTGTCTCTTTTGAAAATGTTTCTTATTCTTGGTCTCTTTCTCTTCCTGAATAATAAACTGGCTTTTCACATTAGTACAATGACTTCCCAGGAAACAAAATAAAATAAAAAGATATTCTGCTAAGTTAAAAATGTTACAGATATAAAAGAAGCCCTTGGTGTCTCGTTATTTCAATGTGTGACAAATTATACAAACATTTATGTTCCACCTGACGCTGTTTCTGAGTCCTGGGATATTTTGACATTGGGGTAATTCAAAGTACTGGTAAATGAGCTCATTTTAAATCCTTGATTACATACCAATAGGGTCACCTTTATATTTAACAACAGTCTCCTATGATAAGGTCTAGGGACAACTTATGCATTAGGAACATTATCAGAAGCGGGCAAGCCCACAGTCATGATATGCAATCCTGCCAGTTTCCAGCCGACATTGATTTGTCTGTGCTGCAGACTTATGAATCAGAATCAGTTTATTATTGCCATTGTCAAAGAATAAAATTCACTGACTAGGAACTTGTTTTGGCATAAAGGTGTAATAAAAAGTAAAAATAGAATAAAAACACATGTACACACCAACCAATAAACACAATGCAGTACAGCACAATATTCACAATAATATTCACAATAAATGGCAATCAAAAATGTATTTAAATTAAATTTACCTAGTCTTCTTCAGAAGGTGACTGAGGATTTAGGAAAATGGATGGACTTACCTCTCACATTATTTGGTAGAATTAATGTAATTAAGATGAATATCCTCCCTAGGTTTCTATATGTGTTTCAATCACTCCCAGTTCACATTCCAAACGCATTCTTTATATCTCTTAAGAAAATATTTAGGAAGTTTATTTGGCACGGTAAATCACCAAGATTTAGCATGGATAAATTATCGCTGCAGTATGAGGATGGAGGTCTTAGGCTCCCTAATTTTCAAATCTATTATTATGCAGCTCAGTTTAGGTTCTTGGCACAGATGTTTGAAGTGCAGGCTCATCCGTCGTGGCTCAAAATTGAGACAACAGAGATAAAAGAGGAGGTGCCATTAAATTTGCTTTATAAGTGGGATAATAAAACTATTAAGAAGGAAACTGACAATCCATTAATAATTCAGACGATCCAAATTTGGAATAAAATTCGGGAACTGTTTGGGCTAAAGAGTTCTCTTTCCCCTAAATCCCCATTATGGGGAAATGGATTGTTACCGAAGATTCTCCAATCTGGTACCTTTAGATCCTGGCAGGAAAAGGGTATCTGTCAACTGGAGCACTGTTATGAAAAGGGGGTATTCATGTCATTTCAACAGTTAAAAGATACGTTTAAATTGACGAATAATGATTTTCTTGGCTATCTCCAAATTCGTGACTTTATAAGAACTGATCAGAAAGGAAGTTGGAAGTTACCGTGTATGTCTCCAGTTGAGGAAATGTGTTATGCTAAGCAGCCATTAAGTAAAATAATTTCAAGGGTGTATACAGTACTTATGTCAACTTTAACTATATCTGGTGTGGATGCTTCCAGAATTAAATGGGAAAAGGATTTGGGTATATCTATTGAGATGCAGTTATGGAATGATTTGTGCAGGGGGGGTCTCACCTCTACTTTGAATGCTCGATTTAGATTAGTACAATTCAATTTTTTACATCAGTTATATATCACCCCACAAAAATTACATAGATATAATTCGAGTATATCTAATCTTTGTTTTAGATGTGGCTTGGAGGAAGGAACGTTCCTCCATGCCACCTGGCAGTGCTCTAAATTGCAGGATTTTTGGAAAGGGGTTTGTGAAACATTATCAGACATCCATGGCACCGTGATTCCAATAGACCCGGATATTTGTTTATTGGGGAACTTTACAAATTCAAATTTAAAGCTGCAGTATGTAGCTTTTTTTATGAACATATTTCTTCACTCTGTCACTACCTCCTGACAGACTGATGTTAGCCAGGTAATCTCTGAATTTTTTAAAAAAAAATATTGTCCCCTTGCTTCTCCAGGTGGTAAATAAGCATTTCTAAAAAGAAAAGGTGACCCGCCATTTTCCAGCCAATAAAAACAGAGTTTGTAACCAGCCAATAAAAACAGAGCTTGAATTTGAATCAGCCAATAAAAACAGAGCTTGAATTTGAAATTTAACAGACCACAAGGGGGCAGAGCCACATATGGCTCTGAGGGGGAGGGATCAGAATGCTTTGCCTGTTGAAAATATTTCTAACTGCTGCAGTTCTACAGAAACTGCATACTGAACCTTTAAAGACGGTTTATGATAAGAAACTTACAGAGGTACTTTTGGCAATTGCTAAGAAATGTATTACAATAAAATGGAAATCGGATGCCGCCATCCCAATTAAAATGTGGTTGGGAGAGATTAATAGCTGTGTGACACTTGAAAAAATAACCTACTGGATGCAAGGTAGAGGTGGGACTTTTAATAAAATATGGCAACCATATTTGAGGTATATGCAAAATCTACCGGCACAGTGGATTGACTGACCGTCATGTTATCGAGCTGGACTCGACAAGATATAGGAGCGAATCAGATAACATCTGTCTTTTGGATATATTCCAGATTCATGTATATTTTATTTTATCCTTATGGATTATATTCTTCCCCCATCTTACCCACCCCCTCTCAGCCCCTGTTATTTGGTTGTTGTGTTATATTGTTGAGTGTAATTTACTTTAAGAATGTTTGTTGTTTGAATTGTGTCTTATTGTGATTTTTGTGATGTCATTATTGAAAAATTATAAATAAAATATTCTAAAAAAAAGAAAATGTACCAGTGGAAGAGTCTGCGTGAGGTGGTATAGTGGTTAGGGCGTTTGACTTGGGACCCGAAGGACGCGGGTTCGCGTCCCGGCCACTACACACCTTGGGGTGTCTGAGTGCACACCTAATTCTCCAGCTCCCCGAGCGCCCTCTGGCTGCTCACTGCACCACCTGGGGTGGTTGGGTTAAATGCAGAGACGAATTTCGTCTGTGTATGGGAAACATACGCAGATGACAGACAAACACATTATTATTATTATTATTAATGATGTCCAGTTAACCAGTGAATACAGTGGTGGGTACGATAATCCAGTGGCGGGCTGTGCATTTCACAACTAGGCCTTCAGTCGTGCTCCGTCTGAATCAATCCAACCATCAATAACTATTCTCCCCATATTTTTAGACCAATTTTTGGCTGATATACTGTATGACCGTTTCCATTCATTCTGATGGGAAAAAATGGAGCAGTACCACTTTCGGCTGCTAGGGGCGCTAAAGGACCCTCTAGGCTTTTGACGACTACCAGTGTACCTGAATGTGTACTACGAATATTTTAGAGCAAAAAAAGTTCTGCTGGATGGACAGCGTGTGCGCGCACATCATGCTGCAGTTTAAAGATAAAATTAAAGTGTTTAACTCCATTCCTGCCATCATCCTGGGAGGCTTGACCAACGTGCTGCAGCCTTTGTGAATCAGAGCTTCAAAGCAGCTCTGCGCTGCGGAGGAGGACGCAGCTGCTCTGAGCTGCATCAACACCTGTTACCTCAGGAGTTGTCACTGACAACTTGTCAGAACTCTTCACCAGCAACACAGAGGATGAAGAATTCAACGAGTTTGAATAAAAATAAATAAATAGGTGTTTCTGTCATCATTATGGGCAGATGGCATGTAGTAATTTTAAAGCCATTTCAAATTGATGTTTTTTAGAATGATGTAAAGAATTACTTTACATCTAGACACTTATTTACAAAATTCTGTATACCTAAGATCCATATATCATTCTTGTTTGATTTGATTTATTTGATTTGATAGGGACAGACACACATCGACAAACTGAGTAAAACCGCAGTCCCATGTTAGCATCATAGTGCAATAGCCACAGCTAATTCGTAGCACTTGTCCCTAGATGGGCTTTTAAGAAGAAAAATAAATAAATAAACAACTAAAATGAAATAAAAAAAAAATCTAAAAATTGAAGTGGTAGTCCTTAAAAATAGCACAACATAAGGGATACAGAACGGAGACATGTAATATGTCAAAAATGGGTTCATTTCTGTTTTTGACATAACCAGAGTTTTGTTTGCTTTTTAAACATATTGAAACTGGTTGTGGATTTTATAATAGCAGGAAGAGAGTTCCAAACTGTAGATCCTCTCACCGACAGAGAACCTTGTGCAAAAGTGGTTCCTCTGAAGGGGACCTTACAATCTTCTGATGAATTAACATTTATGCACTGGTTTCTGACAATCTAAAATAATTAGTCAGTGTGCAATTTGTCCCTTTCTTGTTTGACAAATTAATTGTTAATTTGTAAGATGATACTGTAACTGTTGACAGCTGGAAGAAAGTTTGGGGGACTAAATATTTTTAAGTTTAGAAATTAAGTCTTTTTCTAAAGAGCTTTAGTGTTTGACTTTGTCCACACTCATGAAACACACAATGAAGTACAAAAAAAAAATCTGGGGGAGGGAGGCCACTGGGGGGGCCCAATCAGATGGCTGAGGGGGCACTGCCCCCCCCTAGCTCCGCCACTGAGTTCTGACAACTTGGCAGAACTCCTCTGTCAGGTTCTGTCCCTGTCTGTTTCTTTAGGCTCTGTTTCTTTATGTTTATTTGTGTTTTCCTCCTGTCTTACTTTTGTCTTTCTGAGCTTTGTGATTTCTGTTTATCTCATTCAGTCTCTGTCATTTTTCCACTCACTTTTCAGTCTGTCTCTCTGTGCTCAAGCCTGCAGCCTTAATCATTCACACCTGTCTCATCAGCCACCTGCCAAGCTGAACTCATTACCCACTCTCTTTCTGCCTTATAAAAAGCCTTCATCTCCTCCACTTTTTGTCCGGTCATTGTTCTGTTCACACAGACAATTCAGTCCTCACCTCTCCACTCTGATGTCCTTCTCTGTTTCTGCTCCAGTTTACCAGAGTGAGTTTTTGGCTGCCCTGACAGCATTTTTGTTTAAAATAAATTATTATTATTTTAAACTCCTGCCTCGTTCACTTTCCTGCACGTGGGTCTAACACCAGAGCAGAGGAACCTGACAGAATGACCGGACCAGACCCAGACCCAGCAGGTTTTGTGAACAGTACCGAGCGCTGCTCAGAATGGGACCGACTCCACCGGGTAACCCGTAAATATATTGACACTGTGGCCACTTCCTATGATCTACAGGAGAGGTTGGTGGCCAGTGATGACTTTATACAAGTGTTCACCCGGTTGGCGATAGTAGGTGATGACCCATGGCTGTTTGGACTGTTTGCTGAAGCCTGGACCGAGAGAGAAAGGTCACACTCTCGTCTCCTGCAAACTATTGCCCTGCCCTTGGTGCCAACCACTGTGGTCTCCTCGCCTGCGGCCTCGACGGTGGTCTCCTCGCCTGCGGCCTCGACGGTGGTCTCCTCGCCTGCGGCCTCGACGGTGGTCTCCTCGCCTGCGGCCTCGACGGTGGTCTCCTCGCCTGCGGCCTCGACGATGGACGTCTCAGAGGAGCGTGACGACGAGGGTCCGGATGACGTCTCAGAGGAGCGTGACGACGAGGGTCCGGATGACGTCTCAGAGGAGCCCGACGACGAGGGTCCGGATGACGTCTCAGAGGAGCCCGACGACGAGGGCAGGGCTTAAAGATCTCCGGCACCCAGCCGGATTTCCGGCTTTTGACCAAACTGTAAAAAAAAAAAAAAAACTGCTCGCGCGGCTTCACAGGAGTAGGAGTCCGTTCATGTGTGCGCGCGTGTGTTTTTGAAGCGTGCAGCTCTTGTTTGGCTGCACTGCGTGTGCAGCGAATCAAAGCCCCCCCTCCCCCGCACACACACAGCCAATGTTCCCTCACTGCCCGGACATTCTCTGCGCACAATAAAATCTTTGCGCGCATCCAAATTAACTCGACAGCCTGCCGGTCGCCTCAACTTAAAATGATCGATGGACAGCGATTACATCCAATCACATTGAAGCTCACGTTGTTTTGACCAATCAAAATCCGGAAGGCGGGTCTTACAAGCAAGCATGTTTGTCTGCAGCTTCAGTCAGATCATGCAGAAGTCACGGAGTTTGTCACACCGGGCAGGTACGTGGGTCAATTAGTGTTAAAACTACAGATTTTAAATCTCGTTGTTAGGTCAAGTAAAATCAGAGGTATGATAAATAATCCACACCACGTCTTTTATCTGAATAAAGTCAAATATCAACCGCGAGAAGCTGCACACTCGCACACACATGCACATACACACCGCTGAACACAAACTGTAAACAATCCCCGTCCTTTCTGAAGGAGGAAGTTATTTGTCAAGCACCAAATCTGTAGGAAAAATAAGAAAAAGATGCAGAAGCTGAACGGAGGTCAGTGCACGATAAAGTCACGTGATAAAGTCAGTGAGAGCGGGGTGATGAAGAGGAAGATCGTTAGAAGAGGAAGAGCAGAACCAGGCCAGGTGTGCAGAGGAGCAGGTCCAGAACCAAGCATCAGTTCCTGAGCTCTGCAGATGTTGACCCAGGGACCAAGGAGGAAAATACACTTTTTAAAAACTTACAGTAAAATAAATATTTTGTCAATAAAAAAATAATACAGTAATGTGGAGATTTTAAACAAAAACCCTACAAGCATTAAAATAAAAATCATCTAAATTAGATACTGTATATTTATTAAAAGTGTAATACTGTCCTGAGTTTTTGCATAGTATTAGTATGAAAGTATGAAAAGTTACACCAACACTAAAACACTAAACATTTAATAAACATAAGCATAAAATGAAATAATAAAAATTATTCATTCAGCTGGGAGTTGCAAAATCACTTATATTGAAAGCAAACTCATGGAAGTTGCTGCTGTAATCTGATTGTTTTAATAAGCCATGTAACTTTCTATGATCCCAGATTTATAACAGGTGTGTGGATAGTGCGCACATCCTGTTGCTCATAGTGGTCCTCAGTGTGCTCAGAGAGCTTGTGTGTATGCTCAGACACATGAAAAATTAGAGGGAACATTGCACACAGCTGAACATAAACAATCCCCCTCCCCCCCTCCTTTCTGACGGAGGCTTTCTAAACTAATTATTGAATCAAGTTACTTACTGGTATGTAGGTAAACATAGATGTTTAACCCTTTAAAATACACCAGAATACAGGAAATGGCATCTACTTTATTCCAAATTTTCTGGGGGAGGACCCCCAGACCCCCCCATGCTTCTGATGCCATACTGGTAAGACATTTTCCATCAGAGTTTTAACAGTCTGTGCTCACAAACATTTTCACTGCACAGAAACATCTGTGTGTTAATGCTGGAGATGACTCCAGCTTGCTGGGAGTCCTAACACCAGCTCTGTGGAACTTCCTTTTAGATTGTGATACAGTATTGAGTATTCTAAATTTATTGCAGATGAATTCACTGAACTGTGTCTGTTCAATGTGGCGTTGAGTCTTTTTTTGAGTTGTTTTTGCTGCAGGGCAGTTCTCTGGGGCACATATTTTTACATTAAGTTCAGATACATTGAAACCTCATGTAAGTCATTGTTACTTGAAGCTGAATTGTTTAAAAACAGTTAATTGCACTTTTCAGAGAGCATTTTTAATAAACGTTGGCAAAATGTTACGATTTTATTTTATCAACAACACAAAAAAGTTTCAGGCTCAGGATTTTTTTTCACTTTAAGCCCTGGACGAGGGTCCGGATGACGTCTCAGAGGAGCCCGACGACGAGGGTCCGGATGACGTCTCAGAGGAGCCCGACGACGAGGGTCCGGATGACGTCTCCGAGGGTCTCGACGAAGCAGACGACGTCTCCGAGGGTCTCGACGAAGCAGACGACGTCTCCGAGGGTCTCGACGAAGCAGACGAGGGTCCGGATGACGTCTCGGGTCCGGATGACGTCTCCGAGGGTCTCGACGAAGCAGACGACGTCTCCGAGGGTCTCGACGAAGCAGACGACGTCTCCGAGGGTCTCGACGAAGCAGACGACGTCTCCGAGGGTCTCGACGAAGCAGACGACGAGGTCCCCAACGACGTCTCAGAGGGTCCTGACGACGGGGGTCCCAGCGTTGTCGACGTCTCGTCCTCGCCAGAGGGTCTCTCATCTCCAGAGGGTCTCTCGTCTCCAGAGGGTCTCTCGTCTCCAGAGGGTCTCAACGCCGCAGACGTCTCGGCGCCCGACTACTCCTCGACGGCGCCAGATGACAGTGTACCGGCTGACGACAGTGTACCGGCTGACGACAGTGTACCGGCCGACGAAGTGTGTTTACCGGCCGACGACAGTGTACCGGCCGACGAAGTGTGTTTACCGGCCGACGACAGTGTACCGGCCGACGAAGTGTGTTTACCGGCCGACGACAGTGTACCGGCCGACGAAGTGTGTTTACCGGCCGACGACAGTGTACCGGCCGACGAAGTGTGTATACCGGCCGACGGCGACGAAAGTGTACCGGCCGACGAAGTGCGTTTACCTGCCGACGGCGACGAAAGTGTACCGGCCGACGGCGACGAAAGTGTACCGGCCGACGAAGTTTGTTTACCGGCCGGCGACGAAGTGTGGTTGCCAGCCGGCGATGTCAGTGTACCGGCCGCCATCATCTTGGTTCCTGCCGACTCCGTTCCTGACCATGTGTTTTTGGTTCTTACCGTTGCTGGACGATACTCTGGTCGACCGCCTGACGTGGCGCAACATGATGGACGGCCGTCCGGTCGCCCGCCTGACATGACGCCGCACGATGGGCGACCTCCTGGGCGTCCCCCGGATCGGGCTGATGTTGGCCCGCCGTCTTGCCTGTTGCCTCCCTCCGCCCGCCCTTGTTCTTGTGGGGTCCGTCTTGGGGGTGTCAGGTGCCAACCTTGAGGGGGGGGTTATGTCAGGTTCTGTCCCTGTCTGTTTCTTTAGGCTCTGTTTCTTTATGTTTATTTGTGTTTTCCTCCTGTCTTACTTTTGTCTTTCTGAGCTTTGTGATTTCTGTTTATCTCATTCAGTCTCTGTCATTTTTCCACTCACTTTTCAGTCTGTCTCTCTGTGCTCAAGCCTGCAGCCTTAATCATTCACATCTGTCTCATCAGCCACCTGCCAAGCTGAACTCATTACCCACTCTCTTTCTGCCTTATAAAAAGCCTTCATCTCCTCCACTTTTTGTCCGGTCATTGTTCTGTTCACACAGACAATTCAGTCCTCACCTCTCCACTCTGATGTCCTTCTCTGTTTCTGCTCCAGTTTACCAGAGTGAGTTTTTGGCTGCCCTGACAGCATTTTTGTTTAAAATTTATTATTATTTTAAACTCCTGCCTCGTTCACTTTCCTGCACGTGGGTCTAACACCAGAGGAACCTGACATCCTCATCACCAGTGACACAGAAGATGAAGAATTCAACGAGGATGAATAAAAATAAATAGGTGTTTCTGTCATCATTATGGGCAGATGGCGTGTAGTAATTTTAAAGCCGTTTTTATTACGTCGGCTTCATTTTGCATGCATTTTTTAACCGTCAAAGTGCATTTATTAAGAAAAGTTCAGCTGAGACACACCTTTACTATAAGGTCAGCAAACAAATATTTTTTAAGGTGTTTAATCTTGTTACATTTTAAAGACATGAAGGTTTTTGCAGCATGCGTGCACACGTTTGCAAGACCCGACAAGCAAAACTATTTAAATTGAGTGGATTTGACCAAATGTATTCATTTATTAAAGAAAAGTTCAGCTCAGACACATCTTTGCTATAATTTTCAGCAAACAAATATATATTAAGAGTTAATCTTGTTAAATTTTAAAGAGATGAAGGTTTTAGAAGCGCACGTTAGCACGCGCGCGCGTGAGGAGTGGTCAAAGCGAACCTATTTAAATTTAGCTATTTGACAATTATGTTAATTTTTAAAAGAAAAGTTCAGCTCAGTCACACTAATGTCAGCAAACAAATATATTAAGGTGTTATCTTGTTAAATTTTAAAGACATGCACAGTGCACGCTTGACACAGCAAAACTCTTTTTTAAATCCAACTGATTTTCAATATTATTTAGGAATATAGCAAAATTTTACTCACCAAAAATCCTGATTATTTGTACACAAAATCCATCCAGTTATTAAATCAACACAACAATATCTTGCAGCTTGCTACAGATGCAGTTTGCTAGCTCTGGCTGTACACTCTTTGACTCAATCAAAGCGTGTGAATACGCTGACGTTTCCGTACGGCGTACAGAAAACGTAAAGGCTTGGCATAGCTCTGCGTAGGCCGGGCATAGCTCTGCATAAGGCAGTACGCCGCTGTACGCCATACGTACGCAGAGGCACAAGCGTAGCCCCGCAGGGCACGAACGCCTAAAGCTCAAATTTTACGACCGCGTACGCGAGGCGCGTTGTCTCACAATAAACTGCCCGGCGCCGGACTGTTTTCTATGTGACACAAATGTATTAAATTCCCCTTCTTGCGCACAGAACACACGCGTAGAGTGGCGTACAGGCCGTACGCAGAGCTCTGCCGGGGCCCTAAGTGTTGCTGAGAAGGCTCTGGGTGTGCCCAGAGCATGCCCATAGACATTAGGTGTCGCCAACTCAAAATCTGATTGGATGAAGCAACAGCTTGGTCGACCGTGCCACAGGGCTTGCAGAACTGATTGTGAAGGCTTCAAATTTACCTAGCAACAAGTACTTGTTCAAATGTGATTGATTGGTGGTTAAATGCTTAAATAAGAAAATATGTCTGGATGC
>JBBPBX010075003.1:0-17447 GCA_038048925.1 Garcialebias charrua
TGCCAAGCTGCAGCAGCTGCACTTCAAGGCCGTGAGCAGAACCACATATTGTTTATAGGCCCACAGATAACAGGCCAGGAGCCAAGCTACACATGCACACACTGAGGAAAATGGGAGGAAGAAAAAAAACAGAGGTGCAAGGCTCCAGAAACACAAACATACACGTAAAAAAAGGACTAAACAAAAACAGAATGACGCGTCAAATATAAAAATAAACGTTCTTGTCTTAATTTCTCTTCTCGCCTGGCCGGACACGCTAAGTCCAATGTAAGGTCTGGCAGTCAGCCTCACATGTCTCTGGTCTCGGCTTGTTTTGACTGCCCTCGCTTATAAATCACAGAAATCTTGGTTCTGCCAACTAGCGTTAGCGCAAAATTCGCCTAGTCATCGAAAAGCAGACACCTCATTCAAAATTTCAAGTCATCGGCTCAGGGTGAACTAGTTCCTGTTACTGTACTCAAATTGTTTTAAAAACGACATATCAACAAACACTATTTAACACTCACGTTCTTGCTGACCTGTGCGGATGTCTGGAAATCTCCGCCAACCCGACCCTGATCGCACCAAATGGACAGAGGAAGCTGGCCAGAGACAAACCCAATCACTGGACTTTCTGTCATATTTACCGTGCCTCGCAGCTGCGCTCCGTTCAGAGGTCATCAGGAGCAGGTATTGGGAGAATGGGTTTTCGGCACCATAATGATGGGGATTTTAAACCCCTGTTACCTTAATAAAAACCACACAAGATAAACAAGAGAACAGTGTTAAATCAGACAAACAACTTTGCAAAGGGGAAGGCTTTTTAATGTCTTTTGAAACTTAGTTTGGTCTCAAATACATTGTCCAGCACAATTCCGAATTGTACTGGACATGACAAGCTATTTAAACAAGAAGCAGGTGGAGTTTGACAAGCTCTGACGTCTTACAGATAAAACAAACAAGTCATGGTTCTGATCAAACAAGAACATCTAATCCAAACATTGTCAAGGCTAGAAGACTGTCTTTTCTGTATCAAGGAGAAAAGCAAACAAACATGTTTGTACTATCAAATATAAGTGTTTAAAGGGAACCGAGAATATTTGATACAAGTGAGCTGGGTTATAATTATTGGGTCAGAGTAATTAGTTTTAGATGATAAATATTGAATATCTCCATCAGAAGGACCCTGCAGAGGAATTCCTCGCCATGTACAGTGATACTCCGCTTTCAGACCTTCAACATGAGGAAAGTCAGACAGTGATTGAATTAAAGCGGCAGATCCAGGAACTGAAAGACGAGAATGCTAAACTGAGGGAGTTGGTTTTTCAAGGTATCACTTCACTCATTTAACAATTACACAGTCAATAAAATTCAAATAATTTAATCTGTTTTTACAAAACTGAACTTTGTAATAAAGAACAATATTTTTTTATCTAATTGGTACAGATCTGCCTGAACTCCTAAAGTCTATGAAGACTGTAATTAATCTAGCTGAACATCCTAAGAGGTACAGTTCAGAACTGAACACACCACAACTGCCACCTCAAAAAGTTCTCTGCAGTCCAGGCCTGGTCCATCATCTGCAGATTCATTGCCGTCCCTCTCCAGACCTACACCCTCAAGCTCCCCATGTGAGTCGGTCATTCCATCAACAAGGGATACCCTGTCATCTAAGGTGAT
This sequence comes from Garcialebias charrua, assembly GCA_038048925.1. Classification (NCBI taxonomy): domain Eukaryota; kingdom Metazoa; phylum Chordata; class Actinopteri; order Cyprinodontiformes; family Rivulidae; genus Garcialebias; species Garcialebias charrua. The sequence goes on from JBBPBX010075003.1 coordinate 1,660, forward strand.
TGGATAAAGAATGAATAAAAACATTCATCACTATACAGTATCCTAAATGCACCTTTTGCATGTCTCCATTAAACAGGTGGAGATCCATCCTGGGACTGGAGTGACGGTCGAGAAACTGGCTTGGGCCTATGCTACCAATGCAAACTCAGCTACAGTTTTTGTGAGGCATCTGCTCCCAGCAGTCTTTCCTGCGGAGACTCTGCTGGTCAGCAATCTTCGAGGGGGGAAACGAGGCCGAGGAGATGCTCGTCTACCTCTGGACAAAAAAACTGGATGCTATCTACAGTAAGTTTTCAGACTTTTATTGTGTCAGTGTGACTACAGTACACATTAACAGTTTGGTGTACTGTGTCTGGTTCATTAAGGCCCAGGTATAGCTCTGCTTTCGGCCGAATGCCGCTCCCTTCGCGCGCGTTAAATGGCACAGCTCTGCGTTTTTTCTCACGTTCATTCTCGCGTTTTCGCTCCAAATTCTTGACATAATTTGAGAAGCCACAGCGCAGAAACGTTCGCTGATTGATCATTTGCTGACACGCCTACCGAATTGATTGACAGGTCGGGGGGAGAAAAAAAAGGTGAGCCGGCTGCTTCAGCGCAGTGGTGTTTTGTGTTTATATCTTATTAAAAAGTTATAAATAAATAAAAAAACAGGGAGCGCTGGTCCTGCAGCCCACAGCACACCAGGAAATCTGCAGAACCTCGCGCAGCTACGTAGGACCCGAGTTTAATTCGCTCGTGACAAATTCATTCATTTCCTCATCATTTCAGTCATGGAGTCAGCGGAGGAGGAAGCGATTACTTGACTTTTGGCAAAAAAAACAAAAGAAAAGTCCAGATCAGGGACGAAGAAGAGGAATTTAATACATTTGTGTCACATCCAAAACAGTCCGTCGCCGGGCAGTTTATTGTACGACAACGCGCCACGCGTACGCAGTCGTAAAATTTGAGCTTTGCACGTTTGTGCCCTGCGGGGCTACGCTTGTGCCTCGCACTCGAACTGCGTCGAGCGCCGTATGGCCGAACGCCGAGCTCTACCTGGGCCTTGACTTTATGAAATGGATTTCTTAGTAGATCTAAAAAAGCTAAGTCTGGTACTCTGGACATTCAAAAAATAAAACAAAACAAAGCACAAAAAAATAGTTTCTACATTTTTTATTAATTTTTTTTTGCTTTGTTTTTGTTTTGTTTTTTGAATGTCCAGAGGACCAGACTTAGCTTTTTTAGATTTTTCTACCTGGATTATTGAGCATGCATCAGGGTATTTCTTAGTAGACATATAGAGTGATATAAAATGTTTTAACCCCCACACCTTGATGTAAATAACCTTCTAATGTTGATTTTTCTTGGTTTCTTTCAAATTAACAATTGTACTGATATTCTTTTTCCATGTCCCTTTTGTGTTCATACGTAGGTGCAACTCTTGAGCGGTGGCCTGGGACACAGCCCTCCAGCATTGGAAGCACGCTCAATGGAAAGATCACAGAGCTTCGCGCTAAAAGTAAAAATGTCTAATTGAGATTAAATACATTGTTCTGTGAATTTGTTAGTGTGAAGTGTTGACAGTTTTTAGCTATTTAAAAGGCTTAATTTTTTCATCTCGTTTACCATGTTAGTTACCATGTTACCATTATAAGTTCAAATAAAAATTTGTCAATTTCTAAAGTGACTCGTGTTTATTATGTAAATTTGATGGTAACTGCATGAAACCATAAGAATAGGTAATTTTTTAATGTTATGCAATTCTCATAAGCTGACCTGTCATTTATGCATATAAATGGTTCATACTCATATACGTTTTTTATAAATACTTTTTGTTGGTAGCCATTAACAAAAAAAATTAAAGACATCAATTTCCTTAAAAAAAGTACTTTCAATACAAAAAACTTATATGTAATTGTATTTCTTCATATATGTAAAGTTTAAGTGTTTTACAAAGTTATTGTATAAAATTAAAAAGAGAAACATATGAAACATATATGTGAAATATAAGTTCCATGTATTCAACATACATAGTTTTTATATTCAACATACATAGTTTTTATATTCAACATACATAGTTTTTATATTCAACATACATAGTTTTTATATTCAACATATATCGTTTTTATATTCAACATATATCGTTTTTATATTCAACATACATAGTTTTTATATTCAACATACATAGTTTTTATATTCAACATACATAGTTTTTATATGATTCTTGTAAAATTCATTTTAATATATTGTATGAAATCTATGCAAAAGGTGCCACTTTCAGGAGTAAATCATATATGCCTTATATGTATCATACAAGCCTTATATGTTGTACAATATACAAAACATACACTTAGGATGATATAAGGTTACTTGTTTTTTATATGGTTTTTATATATCTTTTCCATATGGGAAATGAAGGGATGGAGCCCCTTAATCCAACGATGTCTCCATTCATACAGAAAGTTGCTGGTATAGTAGTGAGATAAACCAGAATTGTTGCCAGATGAATTCAGATAGGCTTTAATCCTAACCAAAAATCCTCCTTGCTTTCCTTGGGCGTTTCCGAGGTTGAAAGGCGCAGGGCGCACGGCGCAGGTAGTCCGGTATGTTTGACAGGTGCGGAGGTAGTCTTGATGAATAATTACTAAAACCAGAAGCAGGTAACTTAACATGTCCAAGACTGAGAAGAGTTGTGCGATCGTAGATGAGCAGAGCAGAGACATCAAAGCAAAAAATACCAAAAAGCAAACAAACAGCGAACAACAAGCAGAGCATATCGTGGCAAGCGGCTGGCCGTCACTGGCCATCTTGAAAATACTTGCCAGTGCTCTGTTTACAATGAATGAAATATATATATAGTCTACTTTAGTTTGCCACCACTTTACATGTAAGCCTACCCACTAGTTATTTATTTTAAATTTAGCACATATTAATGTAAAGTGCTATGTGTTGTCATCAATGTATGTTCCAAAACAATGATGAAATTAGTTCTCTGCATTTAACCTGTCCCAATTGAGATACACCAAGGTGGAGCAGTGGGCAGCTATAAATGCAATGATGAAATTAGTTCTCTGCATTTAACCTGTCCCAATTGAGATACACCAAGGTGGAGCAGTGGGCAGCTATAAACACCCGAGGAGCAATTAGGGATTTGGTGTCTTGCTCAAGGACACCACAGCATGTGGGCATGGTGGAGAGTTGAACCTGTGACTTTCTGGTTCCAAGTCAGCTGTCCTACCTCTGCACCATCTTGGTCTACTATTAAAGTTAACTTCTCGTCAGGGAATCGAACCCCAGTCTCCCACATGATAGGCGGGTATACTAACCACTGTACTAATGAGAAATTAGTGTTAGGCTGCATTTCTTTGCCTGTAAATGTAAAGGTGACACGTATTGTATATGATACCTTGTGGATAATGGACTACACACAATGTAGATTATATATATATATATATATATATATATATATATATATATTTATATATATATATATATATATATATATATTGTTGTGAAATAAAAATAAATTTGTCTTCGTGTTTTACATTTATTTTGAAGGAGTCTTTACACGGCGTTCAAAATTAGTTTTTCTCATAGAATGGTAAGGGTTTCCTGAGAGGTGGTACTGAAGGAATGCTTGGAGTTGGATCTGTTCTGGTGAGGCTGGGGGATGATAATATAGCTGGTGCCTCTTTGTCCTGTCAGTTTTACGACTTTGTAGAATATATGACTTGGGAGAAGTCCACTGAAAGCCACTCTCTGGCTCTGCATGTGTTTGTTCAGTTAGAAAGTAACAAGAACAGCTCTAAATATGTGAGTAGGGTATGATCTTTAATGTAATTTAATGTCCAGTTATACTAATTGGTCATTTAGTGGTCTACGAAAGTGTGTGTGTTTATAAGTACATTTATTTTAGTCATCGATGTGTCTCGATGCCCATCCCCCAGGGGGCTTGGGGAGACCACCCGAGCAAGCTGGGGGGAGGCAGTGGTATTTCCTGTCTTCTGGCAATAAAGGGGGGACAACAGTCTCTGAAACAAAACCCCCACAGAAGGGTATAAAAAGTTTCGATCCTCCAACAGCAGGGCAGAAGTAGCCCACGGATCAGGTTGTATGTTCTCTCTCCCCCCTCCTCTCTCCCTGTCTCTCTCCCCCCTCCTCCCTTCTTTCCTCTCTCTCTCTTTTCCTGTCACTGTCCACCTTTTTTAAAACAAATGTAATGGATGTTAGGAATAGGACAAATGTATTCTGTGACTTTTAACTTATGATTAATTAAACTGGTTTGGAACTTTAAGTGAGCGTCTGTCGTGTTCAGTGTATCTCTCCTTTCTGATCTAAAGTGAACCAAATAACGAATTCTGGGGCGGATAAGAATCATACGCCAACAATTGGAGGTTCCTACCGAGATGGTTGCACGCGCGGACAGGAAAGGATGAGCCGGAGTCCAGAGCACTGATCAGTGACCGGTCACCTCTAAAAAAGGTAAGCAGATTCCTGTTTAAACAAAATCTGTGATTGGGAATTTTATAGGCAAATTTAAACTCAGTGTGTTTGGACTCCATTAAAAGTAGAATTATAAGTTTCCAGCCAAGACTCCAGATCCCAGAGTAAAAACACGCAGTGGTCGAGCATACCAAAAGCCGACGGGCTTTTGGAACAGAGGGATTAGGGGTTTTAGGATAAATAAATAATTTATCCGCCGCCGTTTCCTGTAACTCTGAGACCAAGTTCAACTGTAATCTTGTTAGGTTTTGTGGCTAACTATAAAACAGTGTCAATTAAATCCACTTATAATTTGACTTATGATAAGTGGAGGCGGGATCTGGTGAGGTGATGTATTTGTATATTACCATGCGTAAATACGTTATAATACATTAGGAATGAAGGTATTGAAAATTAAACCCACAAACAAATAAAATAAATAAAGTGTGGGACTGAGTGAAAAAAAAAAAAATTGAGGAAAACGCGCTGACTTTCGCTGATAAAATAATCTGATAAGAGTTCCTGGACCAGTTAAAAATAGAATAAGATTAGTCACAGAATACTAAATCCTTTTTTATGTTCTAAAATAATGGTTTCCTGCCATGTCACGTCAGCTTGCCTGCCTCACCTGCGTGACTTGTCTCTGCTCTCCAAACTGCGCGTGGCTCTCTTTGTCTTTCTCTCTCTGCAGCGCTGTGCTGCTCTGGACCAGTGGCGGAGCTAGACTTTTATTGCTGGGGGGACCGAGAGGGGGCCAAAGCTATAAGTGGTCCACTTACTACGGCACAGTGGGAAAAATGGTTTTATCCCAATTTTTTTGGGGGGGGATTTGTAGACGCTATGAAATTTTGAAACAACATATTTTTTCCTTTAAAATGATACAGGCTCTCAGTTTAAATTTTTGATCTGTGATCTAAATATTTTTAAGTTTAGAAACCAAGTGGTTTTCTAAACAGCTTTAGTGTTTGACTTTGTCCACACTCATAAAATACACAATGAAGTACCCAAAAAAAAAAAAATAAAAAATATATAAATATATATATAATAAATAAATAAATAAATAAATAAATAAATAATAAATAAAAATATATAAATATATATATATATACCGGTAAACTTAAATGGTACATATCGCCCCTTGCTGCTTTACAATTCTGGTTGGTGGTGTGCCTCGTGATTTTTTCAGTGAAAACACTGTGCCTTGGCTCCAAAAAGGTTGAAAAACACTGGTATAATGAAAATAAACAGTTTAAGTTAATTAGAATGATTTAAAAAAAAATAGCTAAACAAGAGCATGGTTTTGCTAAATTAGGCTGAAAAGTTGGATTAAAAATGTAGAATTAGCTGAAAAAAGCTGAAACAGGCTATATACAGAAATTATTAAGTAAAATACCTTGATATCACAATATTTTTTGCCTCAATAAAACCACGGTCCTACTTGTTATTTATTTAATTGTTCCCATATATATCTTTAAAAAATGGGAGCTAAAACTGCATATTTCTTGGTGCATTTGTGTGTGCAACTGGACCAGTGCTCTGTTTTTATTTTTTATTTATTTTATAGACGTTTTAATAAGATATTCATTCATTCATTCATTCATTCAACCTTTATTTATACAGGCTAGCCTCGTTGAGTCACGGGGACTCATTTACAAGAGGGACCTGTCTCACTCACACCAAACAACCATCCACTCTCACACTCACACCTAGGGTCAATTTAGAGTCACCAATCAGCCTAACAAGCATGTTTTTTGGTCTGTGGGAGGAAACCGGAGTACCCGGAGGAAACCCACGCATGCACGGGGAGAACATGCAAACTCCACCCAGAAAGGCCCCGGACCGGGATTTGAACCGGCAACCTTCTCGCTGAGAGGCAGCAGCTCTACCAGTTGTGCCACCGTGCTGCAATATATAACAATATAACACCCTGCGGACTGTTGCTCGTTGCTCTCAAAGCCTCTCAGCTTCTGCCTAGAGAAGCAAGAGCTGCGCGGCCTCTCTCGTCTTCTCCCTGGCTCCCGTTCTGCTGTTACCCCTGGAGTTCTGTTCGTGGACTCAGGGCTCGGTTCTGTCCAGCGTGGAGCACGGGGCACGTGCGCTCAGAGCTCTGCTGTGCGGCTACCTTCTGAACTCCCGACCCACGGGGAGAGAAAAAGAGAGGGGCAGATCGTCCCGGAGCTTTTGCTAAAAATCTGCTATAAATCATGAAATCATGAAATATCACATTTAGTGTTATTTCTCAACAATATAAATAAATGCTCCTGTATTATTTTTAAATAAACAAATAAATAATGGCAAGGCAATTTGAAAACATGGTGAGTGTTATGAAATAAAAAATATATTTGTCTTAAGGGGTTTTTCACATGGTGTTCAGATGATCAGTTTTTCTTGTAGAGTGGTGAGAATTTGCTGAGGGGACACAGGATGTGAGCATGTCTGGTTCTGAAGAAGTGCTCACTTTGGATCTGATTGGTTTGGGAAGAGACTTTTGGCGCCTCTCTGTCTGTCAGTTTTATGACTTTAAGATATATGACTCTGTAAGGAAGTCACTGGAAGTCTCCTTGTTCTGTGTGGCTCTTCAGCCACCCTTCCCCCTCGTTAGCTCTCGTATGAGCTGAAAAAAGCAGAAACTTCTTCTTGTTGGTGGAAGAGCAGGCAACGCCCTACAAAAGAATAAAAGCAATGGGTTTTTCCTCCTCCGTCAGTCAATGCAAGGAGCCGGCCATGGGAAAAGCAGCCCACCAAGGTCGTATGCGGGGTCTCCCTGTCCCTCTTTTTCCCCCTCTCTCCCTCCCTTCTCCCTTCTCTCTCTCTCTCTCTCTCACTGTCCACGTCTTTTAAAACAAATGTAATGGCTTTTAGAAAATAGAACAAATGTATTCTGTGACTTTTCAAACTTATAATTAAACTGGTTTTTGGAACTTTAAATTACGTGCGTTTGTTGTATTTTCAGTGTATCTCTCCTTTCTGATCTAAAGTGAACCAAATAACGAATTCTGGGACGGATAGTTTCATACGTCAACAATTGGAGGTTCCTACCGAGTTGGTTGCACGCGCGGACAGGAAAGGATGAGCCGGAGTCCAGAGCACTGATCAGTGACCGGTCACCTCTAAAAAAGGTAAGCAGATTCCTGTTTAAACGAAATCTGTGATTGGAAATTTTATAGGCAAATTTTACTCAGTGTATTTGGACTCAATTAAAAGTGGAATTATAAGTTTCCAGCCAAGACTCCAGATCCCAGAGTAAAAACACGCAATGGTCGAGCCAACCAAATGCCGACGGGCGTTTGGAACAGAGGGAAAGGGGTTCTAGGATAAATAAATAATTTATCCGCCGCCGTTTCCTGTAACTCTGAGACTAAGTTCAACTGTAATCTTGTTAGGTTTGTGGCTAACTATAAAACAGTGTCAATTAAATCCACTTATAATTTGACTTATGATAAGTGGAGGCGGGATCTGGTGAGGTGATGTATTTGTATATTACCATGCGTAAATACATTATAATACATTAGGAATGAAGGCATTGAAAAAATTTAAACCCACAAACAAATAAAATAAATAAAGTGTGGGACTGAGTGAAGAAAAAAATTAAACCCACAAACAAATAAAATAAATAAAGTGTGGGACTGAGTGAAGAAAAAATATTGAGGAAAACGCGCTGACTTTCGCTGATAAAATAATCTGATAAGAGTTCCTGGACCAGATAAAAATAGAATAGAATTAGTCACAGAATACTAAATCTTTTTTATGTTCTAAAATAATGGTTTCCTGCCATGTGAGGAGTCAATGCCTGCCTCACCTGCGTGACTTGTCTCTGCTCTCCAAACTGCGTGTGGCTTTCTCTCTCTCTGCAGCGCTGTGCTGCTCTGGACCAGTGGCGGAGTTAGACTTTTATTGCTGGGGGGGCCGAGAGGGGGCCAAAACTATAAGTGGTCCACTTACTACAGCACAGTGGGAAAAATGGTTTTATCCCAATTTTTTTGGGGGGGGATTTGTAGACGCTATGAATTTTTGAAACAACATATTTTTTCCTTTATAATGATACAGGCTCTCAGTTTAAATTTTTGATCTGTGATCTAAATATTTTTAAGTTTAGAAACCAAGTGGTTTTCTAAACAGCTTTAGTGTTTGACTTTGTCCACACTCATAAAATACACAATGAAGTACCCAAAAAAAAAAAAAAAATATATATATATATAATAATAAATAAAAAATAAATATATATATATACCGGTAAACTTAAATGGTACATATCGCCCCTTGCTGCTTTGAGCATGTAACAGTCACAAGACCACATTGAAATAAGAAATATAAAATATGATAAAAATACATTTCTGTGTTTATTTTATTTCTATCCAAGACACTATGATAAGAATGACTATATATTTAATATAGGTGGATAGAGTACAGTATCTCTGTTTACAATTCTGGTTGGTGGTGTGCCTCGTGATTTTTTCAGTGAAAACACAGTGTGCCTTGGCTCCAAAAAGGTTGAAAAACACTGGTCTAATGAAAATAAACAGTTTAAGTTAATTAGAATGATTTAAAAAAAATAAAAATAAATAAATAGCTAAGCAAGAGCATAGTTTTGCTAAATTAGGCTGAAAAGTTGGATTAAAAATGTAGAATTAGCTGAAAAAGCTGAAACAGGCTATATACAGAAATTATTAAGTAAAATACCTTGATATCACAATATTTTTTGCCTCAATAAAACCACGGTCCTACTTGTTATTTATTTAATTGTTCCCATATATATCTTTAAAAATAGGAGTTGAAACTGCATATTTCTTGGTGCATTTGTGTGTACAACTGGACCAGTGCTCTGTTTTTATTTTTTTTATTTATTATATAGACGTTTTAATAAGATATAACACCGTTGCGACTGTTGCTCGCTGCTCTCAAAGCCTCTACTCAGAGGAGCGAGAGCCACGCGTCTTCTCCCTGGCTCCCCGTTCTGCTGTGTTACCTTTGAAGTTCTTTCTGTTGACCCAGGGCTCGGTTCTGTTCCAGCTTTGTTGCGTGAAGCACTGGGAGCACGCGCGCTCAGAGCTCTGCCTTTCTGAACTCCCGACCCACGGGGAGAGAAAAAAGAGAGGGGCAGATCTTCCCGGAGCTTCTGCTAAAATATGTTATAAATCATGAAATAACACATTTAGCGTTATTTCTCTACAATATAAATAAACGCTCCTGCATTGTTTTTTAAATAAACAAATAAATATTAATGGCGATGCAATTTGAAAACATGGTGGGTCATGGACGAATTCAAGAACAGAGGGAGGAAAATAATGATTACTGTATTTTTAGCCTGTATGACATATTTATGGATTGTTTTTTCTTCTTAAACTTTTCACAAGTTATCTGAGGATTACAATATGAAACAAACATCGAGGCGCTGAGATTAGAATAAAGTTTTATTTAGATACAGCAGTTTAATAGAGTAAAAAAAACGTAGTCCACCTCCTCATGGTGCTGGGTTCCTGAAACACAAAAATAAACGTTACATTAAAACGGGTTACACTTCTCCATTTTAACAGGACTAGATCATTTTCTACAGCGTGAATGTGGGTGAAATGAAAAAAAAAATAGAACTTCAGCTCAGCTCTGAACGAGGGTCTGGTTTTAACCAGGCTAGAAGGCCTCAGGATTGTACGGTTTTTTGAATAAACAAATAAAATATTTGCGGATAGGTCGAGACAAATTAATTAGGGCCGAATGAACCGTCACAGCTGGAAGGATTGATCAAAAAAGATTATGACATTCTATCTCAATAATTTTAGGTTATAACACTTAAACAACGGGAAAGTTGGAAAATTGCAGTGAACCTCCCGTTAGCATAGCATATGCTGCCCAACAGCGGACATTTTATAACTTTGTAACGGTAGACAGCTCACATCGGATTCGCTAACAAAGCGTACAGTGGCGAGTCGTGTAGATAAACAATATCGACTTTAAATAATCCAAATTTAGTTTTTGTAGACGAACTTAGCAGCTAACAGCAAAGCTAACGAGCCACGTTTGACGTGGTTCACGAGACTTCGTCTTATAATTTGTGTATAGGACGTGAGGCATACTTGCATTTTCCAATATAAGACCAATTTGGAAGACGTACTTTTGTGAATAGTTCCAGTGAATGTCCACGTCTTGTGAGCGGACGCAAAAGACAGTCGTTTCCTGTACAGCCTGAGCAGGGTTGCCAGGTGAGAAATGTAGGATTATCGTACACCCATTATAAACAAAATAATAAGTACTGTACTGTAGCGTCTAACAGGCACTCACAGCTTTGTGGCGTCAGTACTGGGGGAACCATAGACATTAATACGCATTATTGTCTGGTGGTAATTAATGACCTCTACAGAAAGTCTTCTGTCACATTTAGAAAAGCAGGATTAGCTGGAATTCCAAGACGCCTTCAGGGTTAAAAAAAAAAAAACTCCGACAGACAGTTGCGACAGGCTGATGAAAACCGATCACAACTACACGTTTACAGAATGGCGAAATTATTGTATTTTTGGCCTTTGTCGGGATTATTGATCGTACAGAGGGCAAAATTATCGTACAAATACGAAAATTATCGTACAGCTGGCAACATTGAGCCTGAGTATAATGGAGACCCCTGATGGACGAAAAAAGGTACTGCAGACAGGAGCATAATAATTTCTAGAAAAAACCAAAAACAGGTCGGAGTCACTTTATTTTTTAATTTAGTCATCCAGTTGGGTTATTCGTTCTGAAACATTTAATAAAAGTAAAGGGATGCAGGTACAGAGTTTAATAACTGTTTGGAGTCAGATGAATAAGAGAAGAGGACAGATTGGGGTTTGAAGAATAAATAATAATAATAATAATAGTAATGAATTCAATTTATAACGCACTTTTCATTAATGGAAATCTCAAAGTGCTAAGGAGGGAGTAGCCCTCACAGACAGGTCTTAAATGAATACATATTTATAGATGTGGAAAATGGATTTAAAATTCATTCATTTCTAAATTTTGATGTACTTTTAACATGCAGGAAAGGGTTTTAACAGAACTGTTTTTTTGTATGTCCAGAAGCTCAGATTTAGCTTTTTTAGATTTCTCTACATGGATTATGGAGCATGCATCAGGGTATTTAACAAAACAGTTTGTTGAATAAATGTTTTAAAACGTGCAATCACTGATCATTTCTTTAATATGTAATGCACTTAAATGTTAAACTGAGTACAAATGTAAAAGGACAATTAATTTAATGTTAATATTTTTATAATTTCTTTATTCTTTGCACTAATATAAAGACAAAAGTGGACTTTTGGAATGAGTATTCTGGTCTGACCCCCTTGAGATCAGATTAAGCTGTATGCGGCCCCTAGATCAAAATGAGTTTGACACCCCTGGATTAATAGTTATATACCTGGAACAACAGGCCAAAATGAAAGAGCCCATATTTTTACTTTGAATAAATGAGCCACTGAGCTTAATAATTTCAAATTGTCAATTTAGGAGGGCATGAAAATATACACGATACATAAATAAATCCAACAAGAAGGCAGGTCTTAGGAGGCTCAAGGAATTTGCTAATTATCATAGACTGTATACTAGCAAGGGGGTCTTAGAAGACCGTAAATTATATTTTCTAAAATAAAAGTAGGCTACAGTATTTTTTGATTTCAGGGTTAAATTGATTATTTCACTTTTAGGTAAACTAATGTTTTGGATCTGTTGTGCAGATCAGATTAAAAGATGCCTCCGTCGAAGGTTCCATAATAAAGATTGTTAACAGAAAATTAATTTGATCCCGGTCTGTTAATGATTTTTTTTTAATTTTTAGTTTTTCAATTTTTTAAATAGCCTCATTGAACAGTGTTGATGGAACAAGAGTGAGTCTTGTGAATCCCACCTCATCTTTACAGAACACATAATGGTAAATATGCATTAAGATAGGCCTCTGCCAAAACACATGCAGCATCTGACTTTTGAATCTCGGCTACTGTGGTTATTGATCAGATCGGATCAGATTTAATATGAAGGTGTGTCCAGAAACTGAAGAACAAACTCATATGCAACCTTGCTCAAAGAACTTTGAGGGGCATACGCAAGGAACGACTGAAAACAACAAAGGCACCGAAAGAACAAAAGACTGTCCACAAAAACTTTCAGCCGAGCAGAGGCAAAGACTTTCTCAAAGAACTGTCGAAACATGGTCATCAGACACAAATGGCCAGGATATACGGTCCGGATTTGGGGGTCCGGACGAGAATCAGAACCCAGTGAACGTCTCACTGGGGGCTGGAACAAGAGAAAGCTGAACACGTTCTCCAAACAGACAAGAGAACAAATGGTCCTGAAGTCACTCATACCAGCAAAGGCCACACCCCATATTGATCTGTGAGGATCTGTCGTTGATCTTAGTGGCCGGGATCAAAACTACAGCTGCTATGATAAATTTTTAATGAAACACATAGGCACATTAGGGCCTGCCAGCGCAGGCCTCATGATTCTCAGTTATACTATGCTCAGGTGGATCTGACGACTTGCTTTTTCTGGTTCTTGTAACTGTGGTGAAGCTGAAGGGGAGCAAGGGAAATGATCCTAGCTCCTGGCCCCAAAACGAGTTAACTTTTATATTTTTGTTTTTGCAGTTATCCTTGGCGGAGTGCATGTTGGGATTCTGATGTGTCACAAGGGGTACATTTTGGTAAATGATTATAATTTTAAAGAAAATGAGATGATATCGTAGATTACTGTTAGCTATATGGTTGTGAAAACCAAATTACTGGTGGCAATAGGCAGAGGTTTAGGAAACATCTGACACTAGTGCTAAGGTTAAAGGATGGTAAATTTAGACACAATTTCCAATTTATTAACCAAATAACTTTGGCATAATTGAAACAAGGTAGAGTTTTGTTTCAAAAGGGGGTTAAGAGGTTGACAGATGTTTCTAAAAATAGAAAGGTTGAAATTGGTCCCTAGAAATAACTAGATTGTAAATGTTTCCTAGAAACAACTAGGCCGAAAATGTTCCTAGAAATAACTAATTAACTAAAAGATGGTAAATACATTTTAGTATACAAAGAATAATAAGGATAACTGATAAATTGGCGTTATAAACAAAGTTCACTTGCGTTGATATTGAGGCGGCATCGTTCTTGAACGTTTTATTTTCTTTAATCATGGCATGGGGGAAGGAGTATTGATGCAAGCATATTTCAAATGAGCAATTAACAACACTGTTTTTTCCCCTCTGTGAAATGTGTGTGAAGCAGGAGGGGGACGCCCCTTGGAAATGTTTCCTGGCCTGCAGGCTCAAAACCACTCAAACCTGAAGTGGACCTGATCAGAGGGATATGGTGGTTCTGTAGATTTATAGCCATTGACTTGACTAGACGACATGTGACTTATTGACTTAGGGAAAATGTGTATAGAACCACAGGTGCACAATGTTTTGTGAATTATGCTCTGCCGCCGCTTGCTATGTTATTTTTTAATTATGCTCTGCCGCCGCTTGTGATGTTATTTTTATGTGTGTAATTTCTGCTATAAGCTGAGTGAAAAGGTACAGTATTTTTTGTAAGTATGAACCGCCTTAAAACTACTCATAATTAACCCTAATGAAGATTAAGCCTCTTCCAAACCAACTAACATGCATGATTCATTCTTTGTACTACTGATTTATAATTGATTGGGTGTTGTTTGCTGTGGCACATTCTGTTTATGATAGGTGGTTCCTGGAAATGCTCCAGCTGAGGGAGTTTTCTCAACGGAGTCCAGGGGAGGCAAGACCAGACAGCCCTGGTCAAGTACGGACCCGTGTGGGGTCGCTGAACTCACACCACAGGCAGTGCGTGTCAATGCCAGGGGATCCACACGGTTCAGTGTGCTCCAACCCGTGAACCAGGAAGGAGCTAAAAGATTGGGCTGGACGACAAGAAGAGGTCGCATTCGAACTCTCGTGCCTTGATAGACGAAAGTAGCCGGGTATAGTTGCGTGCGGGGCCCAGAAGGACTCTGTTTTATGGGGCCGCTCGGTGCTGGAATATGCACACATAGAACAGACACCTAGAACGATAAAAACACTACATATTAGAGTCTCACATTACACGAAGAAAACTCGGGGACATAGGAGGATTCAATATCCCCGAGCACCCAAGGGGAATGCCCCTGAGTACGTGTAAAAAGTATACTAATGTTTCTGTGATGATGATATAAATCTTGTGTTCTTTCTCTATTTTTGTGTGTTCAAGAGAGATATACTGCCTTGCTGCTGGAGGAGGAAACTGGGAAACTTAAGGTTTATAACTCTGCAATATCTTGAAGCGCTTACTATTATTATCGTTCATAGTTTGCATATATTTCCTTATATTCTACAATTTGCATATTAATAAATTCATTCGGGTCTGGACGACCCACTGGACAATTGGCTGGTAAAGATCTTCGGTCCCCGGAAACAGGTGTTTGTATCTATAATGGTATCATTGGCTATTTTCTTAGGCATACTCATAACTTGCGGGTGCTGCTGCATGCCTTCGTTTCTACAGTGACACCCCCAAGAATAAGGTGGATATATGCGCTTAGCTGCGTTATTAGGTGTGATTTTATTTCTTTTGGGATGGACCTCAGATAAATGAGGTCCAAAGGGGGATTGTTATGAAATAAAAAATATATTTGTCTTAAGGGGTTTTTCACATGGTGTTCAGATGATCAGTTTTTCTTGTAGAGTGGTGAGAATTTGCTGAGGGGACACAGGATGTGAGCATGTCTGGTTCTGAAGAAGTGCTCACTTTGGATCTGATTGGTTTGGGAAGAGACTTTTGGCGCCTCTCTGTCTGTCAGTTTTATGACTTTAAGATATATGACTCTGTAAGGAAGTCACTGGAAGTCTCCTTGTTCTGTGTGGCTCTTCAGCCACCCTTCCCCCTCGTTAGCTCTCGTATGAGCTGAAAAAAGCAGAAACTTCTTCTTGTTGGTGGAAGAGCAGGCAACGCCCTACAAAAGAATAAAAGCAATGGGTTTTTCCTCCTCCGTCAGTCAATGCAAGGAGCCGGCCATGGGAAAAGCAGCCCACCAAGGTCGTATGCGGGGTCTCCCTGTCCCTCTTTTTCCCCCTCTCTCCCTCCCTTCTCCCTTCTCTCTCTCTCTCTCTCTCTCACTGTCCACGTCTTTTAAAACAAATGTAATGGCTTTTAGAAAATAGAACAAATGTATTCTGTGACTTTTCAAACTTATAATTAAACTGGTTTTTGGAACTTTAAATTACGTGCGTTTGTTGTATTTTCAGTGTATCTCTCCTTTCTGATCTAAAGTGAACCAAATAACGAATTCTGGGACGGATAGTTTCATACGTCAACAAT
>JBBPBX010075004.1:0-13480 GCA_038048925.1 Garcialebias charrua
TCTGCCTCTTCAAGAGACACACACACAAACACACGCAGTAATCTTTTCTGCCAGAAGGCCATTCATACAGCTCAATACCTGGATTAAATGGGTTCGTACCGTAATCTATCAAGGATGATGTATTACGCTGCAGCTGCTGTTTGTAAACTATCAGTTATGACAGTGATCAGAGCCGAGAGGAAAAAACAAACATGTATACAATATTAGGACTGCATTATTGTTCAAAACTCTTATTAGATTTCTATTAATAGAGTAATTTGCATTTGAAAACATTGTTTTTATTGCTCGGTGTTAGAAAATGTACAATTTATTTACAATATCACCAGTCTTCCCAAATATATTACCGTAGTTGGGAATATGTTAATTTTGGGACCTTTAGAGCGGGCAACATAATTAATGAAGTCAGGCGTCATCCTGTATTGAACGCCTTTTTTGATTTTATCATGTCCTGGACGACTGAGAATCTTCACCAGCAGAAGTCAGGCGTCAAACAGAGCCAAAACAAAAAGGATATACAAATCTACAATACCCAAATCCTCTACTGACATGAAACAATGGTACAAAGCAGTTGGGCTACAATCCCTGTTCAAGCAGATCTGATGCAGCTCAGACACATTTCACTGACTGATGGGGCAACTTCAGCAGCAACTGGAACTGGCAACTTAAAGAAAAACAAAATAATGCATTAAAAATTAGAAGAAAAACAATAACCTGTTGCAAGATTTTACTAATGAACTTGACCAAATGTGTGCACACGTGTCAAAATATGGGAAAATGCAACATAAAAATACAAATGCCCATTTCTTTAAGATGTAAGTTATTTAAACTTGTGTATATTTTCAATCTACCTGTAACTAAATATGCATACCAAAAAAAAAAAAAGCAAAAACATTCTGACTGGAAACTGTCATAAATAGGTCACCAGTATTTTTAATTTCCCTGAAAGAATCTTCCCAGGGGGTCACTGACGTTTGGTCCAATCTAAACCAGCCCAACATCCTGAAATATGCACAAGAGGAAAACCTATATCTGGACTGGACTGGATTTATTAAGAGATTATCACCTTGCTTTTTGTTCTTCATGCCTTTGACATGTTGACTGGTCTTAGCAGGAAATACACTGGTGCTACAAACAACACCACCACAACTGAAGTCATATTTCAGTGGGCCAGAACAGAAGCAGCACATATTATTACTAAGATTACTAGCGCACGTTTAATAAAACATTGGCCCTCATGCACGAACCGTTTGTACGCACAGATTTGTTCTTAAACTGTGCGTACGAGTGATTTAGGATCATTTGTGGCATTCAACAATGTTTTCGTATCCTAAGATTTTTTTCAGATACGAACAAAATTTACGAGTGGTCCGGACCTGTCGTATATTTTAGGAGCGTCAGTCTGCTGTCATCCAGACGGAATTTCCCCACTAATAACTTCATATTTCGTTATTTAGAAAATATTTTGGGTTTAAAAAAATCACGCACCATAATTATTCTTGACAATAGGTTATTCTGTTTGAATTAGAATTATAATTTTAAGTTTAATTTGTCTGGTGTGTCGCGCAGGCTTCAGTGAGTCGTGCGCTCCCCTTGGTCATCAAAGCCCTCCTCATATTAACACCCAGGTACATAAAATTCCCATACACCGCCGCAGAACAAGTACGAATTAAGACTGATTTTCATGCTATTGCTGGACTGCTGTGCCAAACACCATCGGAGCAATAGATTATTATATCTGATTCGAAATATAACCTGCAGAATGTGGTTGCGCGATGACCAGGAGGAGCGCGCATGACTCATTTGTGCTGCAAAACATGTTGGCACGAGTCTTGCGCAGCATGGCATTTATTTAGCCCCCTCCCTGGGCTGCCACCTTACCGTGGTGGAGGGGTTTGAGTGTCCCAATGATCCTAGGAGCTATGCTGTCAGGGGCTTCATGCCCCTAGTAGGGTCACCCAAGGCAGACAGGTCCTAGGTGAGGGACCAGACAAAGTGCAGCCCGAAGACCCCAATGATGAGTACAATAAATGGACAAAATGTTCCCTCGCCCGGACGCGGGTCACCGGGGCCCCACTCTGGAGCCAGGCCCGGAGGTGGGGCACGTTGGCGAGCGCCTGGTGGCCGGGCTTTCACCCATGGAGCTCGGCCGGGCACAGCCCGAAGAGGAGACGTGGGTCCCCCTTCCCATGGGCTCACCACCTATGGGAGGGGCCAAAGGGGTCGGGTGCAATGTGGGATGGGTGGTGGCCGAGGGCGGGGACCCTGGCGGTCTGATCCTCGGCTACAGAAGCTGGCCATTGGGACATGGAATGTCACCTCTCTGGTGGGGAAGGAGCCTGAGCTAGTGTGTGAGGTTGAGAAGTTCCGGCTAGAAATAGTCGGACTCACCTCAACACATGGCTCTGGCTCTGGAACCAGTTTCCTTGAGAGGGGTTGGACACTCTTCCACTCTGGAGTTGCCCCTGGTGAGAGGCGCCGAGCAGGAGTGGGCATACTTGTTGCCCCCCATCTTGGTGCCTGTACGTTGGGGTTCACCCCGGTGAACGAGAGGGTAGCCTCCCTTCGCCTACGTGTGGGGGGACGGGCTCTGACTGTTGTTTGTGCCTATGCGCCAAACGGCAGCGCAGATTACCCACCCTTTTTGGAGTCCTTGGAGGGGGTATTGGAGAGTGCGCCTCCTGGGGACTCCCTTGTTCTGCTGGGGGACTTCAACGCTCACGTGGGCAATGACAGTGAGACCTGGAGGGGTGTGGTTGGGAGGAACGGCCCCCCTGATCTGAACCCGAGTGGTGTTTTGTTGTTGGACTTCTGTGCTCGTCATGGATTGTCCATAACGAACACCATGTTCAGGCATAAGGGTGTACATATGTGCTCTTGGCACCAGGACACCCTAGGTCGCAGTTCGATGATCGACTTTGTTGTCGTCTCATCTGATCTGCGGCCGCATGTCCTGGACACTCGGGTGAAGAGAGGGGCGGAGCTGTCAACTGACCACTACCTGGTGGTGAGTTGGCTCCGATGGTGGGGGAGGATGCCGGTCAGACCTGGCAGACCCAAACGTATTGTGAGGGTCTGCTGGGAACGTCTGGCAGAGTCTCCCGTAAGACGGAGCTTTAACTCCCACCTCCGGGAGAGCTTTGAACACGTTCCGAGGGAGGCGGGGGACATTGAGTCCGAGTGGGCCATGTTCCTATTGTCGAGGCAGCTTATCAGAGTTGTGGCCGCAAGGTTGTTGGTGCCTGTCGTGGTGGCAACCCTCGAACCCGGTGGTGGACACCGGCGGTGAGGGATGCTGTCAGGCTGAAGAAGGAGTCCTATTGGGCCTTTTTGGCCTGTGGGACCCCGGAAGCAGCAGATAGGTACCGACAGTCCAAGCGGCATGCGGCTCGGGTGGTTGCTGAGGCAAAAACTCGGGCGTGGGAGGAGTTCGGAGAGGCCATGGAGAATGACTTCCGTACGGCTTCGAGGCGATTCTGGTCCACCATCCGGCGTCTCAGGGGGGGAAAGCGGTACGCGACCAACACCATTTATGGTGGGGATGGCGTGCTGTTGACCTCAACTCGGGATGTTGTGAGTCGGTGGGCGGAATACTTCGAAGACCTCCTCAATCCTACTGGCACGTCTTCCACTGAGGAAGCGGAGCCTGGGGACTTTGGGTCGGGCTCTCCAATCTCTGGAGCTGAGGTCACCGAGGTGGTTAAAAAGCTCCGCGGTGGCAAGGCTCCAGGGGTGGATGAGATTCGCCCTGAGTTCCTTAGGGCTCTGGATGTTGTGGGGTTGTGTTGGCTTACGCGACTCTGCAATATCGCGTGGACATCGGGGGCAGTTCCCTTGGATTGGCAGACTGGGGTGGTGGTTCCCCTATTCAAAAAGGGGGACCGTAGGGTGTGTTCCAACTATAGGGGGATCACACTCTTAAGCCTCCCTGGTAAGGTCTATTCAGGGGTTCTGGAGAGGAGGGTCCGTCGGATAGTCGAACCTCGGATTCAGGAGGAGCAGTGTGGTTTTCGTGCTGGTCGTGGAACACTGGACCAGCTCTACACCCTCAACAGGGTCCTGGAGGGCGCGTGGGAGTTTGCCCAACCAGTTTACATGTGCTTTGTGGACTTGGAAAAGGCATTCGACCGCGTCCCTCGGGGGGTTCTGTGGGGGGTACTCCGGGAGTATGGGGTACCAGGCCCATTGATATGGGCTGTTAGGTCCCTGTACGACCGGTGTCAGAGCTTGGTCCGCATTGCCGGCAGTAAGTCAGGCTCGTTTCCAGTGAGAGTTGGACTCCGCCAAGGTTGCCCTTTGTCACCGATTCTGTTCATAACTTTTATGGACAGAATTTCTAGGCGCAGCCAAGGTGTTGAGAGGATCCGTTTTGGTGGCCTTAGAATCGCTTCTCTGTTTTTTGCAGATGATGTGGTCCTATTGGCTTCATCAGATCGTGATCTACAGCTTTCGCTGGAGCGGTTTGCAGCCGAGTGTGATGCGGCCGGGATGAGGATCAGTTCCTCCAAATCCGAGGCCATGGTCTTGAGCCGGAAAAGGGTAGCATGCCCTCTCCGGGTCGGGGATGAGGTCCTGCCCCAAGTGGAGGAGTTTAAGTATCTCGGGGTCTTGTTCACGAATGAGGGAAAACTGGAGCGTGAGATCGATAGGCGGATAGGTGCAGCATCCGCAGTGAAGCGGGCTCTGTACCGGTCTGTCGTGGTGAAGAGAGAGCTGAGTCGAAAGGCAAAGCTCTCAATTTACCGATCGATCTACGTTCCCACCCTCATCTATGGTCATGAGCTTTGGGTTGTGACCGAAAGAACGAGATCTCGGATACAAGCGGCTGAAATGAGTTTTCTCCGCAGGGTGTCTGGACTCTCCCTTAGAGATAGGGTGAGAAGCTCAGTCATCCGGGAGGGACTCGGAGTAGAGCCGCTGCTTCTCCACATCGAGAGGAGCCAGTTGAGGTGGCTCGGGCATCTGGTTAGGATGCCTCCTGGACGCCTCCCTGGGGAGGTGTTCCGGGCATGTCCCACCGGGAGGAGACCCAGAGGAAGACCCAGGACACGCTGGAGGGACTATGTTTCTCGGCTGGCCTGGGAACGCCTTGGGATTCCCCCAGAGGAGCTGCTCCATGTGGCTGGGGAGAGGGAAGTCTGGGCCTCCCTACTTAGGCTGCTACCCCCGCGACCCGACCCCGGATAAGCGGACGAAAATGGATGGATGGATGGATGGATGGCATTTATTGTCCATCCATCTCGGTAACGCAGACTATTCCTTGACCACCTCCTGTCCGTGCTGCGGCGAGACGTTTGTTTGAAGCCATTTTCAGATCAAACCATTTATTCTTGATTTCTGATACTGTACGACCCACGGGAGACACAACATATGCACTACAATATTAATATGAAGTTAACTGTAGTTTCGAGACATTTTAAAATGCTTCTGTTCAAAAACACATCCGACACTTGCGGGGGGTGGGGGGTAGCGGTGCGCCACAGCTCTTCTGAATAAGTGAAACTATAATGTAACACAGTTGTTTACACTAAAATTAAAAATATTTGACCATCCGACACTTGCGGGGGGGGGGGGTAGCGGTGCGCCACAGCGCGACTGAGAGCAGAACTTCAATCTCCGAACGCGTGAAGTTCTTTTTACTTCTTGATTTTGAATGAATGGACACTTCCTGCTGTCAAAAGGCAGGAAACGTGGCCTTATATGGTGTTTTGAGGGGTGGGAATTATGTAAATGACCTCTCCGCGAGCACGCGCAGGTTGATAGAACAGGTGGGATTCATTAAATTTACGCAGCTCATTTACACACTTTTCCTGTGGATAGAAGAGTTTGTTGAATCTGACGTGGCATGTTCGTACGAACGCTTCGTACGAACAAAAGTAGGAGAAATATAGGATAAAAATACGAACATGTTCGTGCATGAGGGACATTGTCTTTCTCTATACAAGTTATTTGTACATGTTGCACAAATAACACAAATAACTCTGAATGAATGAATGAATGAAAAAATAGAAGTGCACTCACTCCTCGGACATTTGCATCAGACATTTTTGAAGTTCCCCTCTAAAGAACCTAGGACTATTATTCATCTATTATTCATACAGAGCTGACAGTTTTTCCTAAGAATTTAAGTATTTATAATTCATTCAAAAAATAATAATAATAAAGAATAAAATGAAAAATATAAGAAATTTTCATTTTTCTTGAAAAAGCCATTTCAAACCTCAACTCTTTAATTTTTCGTTGGAAAACTTCACCTTCAGCTCTAGGTTAAGGAAAAAGTTTATAGGGTAATGAAAATTTCAGGTTTTAGAACGAGGACACTGTGATCCCCTCCTACCCTGGATGCTGTAATGTAATGCGTCTCTAAGCGCCTTGAAAACGCTCTTTTGGACAAACCGCGTAAGAGACGGGCTCTCTGCTGGGGTTAAACAAATCATCCATGAGTAAAACGCTCACAGACTAATCAGTGATGCCGTCTGCCTGCCTGTCTGACCTGCTTCCCCATGGTTTGACAAAATGCCTGGAGAACGAGAGGCTGAATTCTGGTGAAAAATCTTTTTAATAGCCTTCTGAGTCAGAAGGCTTTAATGGTGGACAGGTTAGAGAGAAAGGCCTAAACGTCGGGCGTAACACAGCTGAAGTTTCCTGTAGTCTCTGAAGCAAACCCACGGGAATAAAGGACTAGAGAGGTTGCATCCATATTCCGTTTCAGAGTTACATTGACAGACGTGTTACTATGGGAAAAACACTTCATGAAAAGTGGACGTGGTAGGTGTGCCATAGGTGTATTATAGTTAGTGCCTTTCTATGCTTTAAACTCTGCTGGGTGTCCAGTATTCAGGATATCTCTGGAACACCGGGCAGAGGAAAGGAGAAGTCATCTGAGAAAGCAAAAATCAATCTGATAGCTTGAGTTTCCATGACCGACCAGTGAGCAACTGATTAAATTTACTTAAAGGGGATCACATGTAAGTATTTAAAATTTTTATGTTATGTCTGTGTGCTATCTTGACAATATTAATTCATTTTAATACACAAAATAATTCTTAGATAATTAATTATACCCTTTTTAATTCTGCCATTTTTAACTTTCGTTTTGAACGACCGGTTTCTGATACAAGTTCTGAAGTCCACGCCCTTCAAAGATCTGTTTACGCCCTCTGCACAGCCAGTATCTGTAATGTGTTGTTGTTTTAAAATTAGCTCTTTTTTATTACTCATTTGACTTACTGTTAGTGTCAGCTTAAGATAACTTACCGAAACCCGTCTGAGCGCGCCGCAATTTGCTGCTCCTTTTAGCATGAGACCACCCGAATCCGATGCTAATGTTAGCTTGTTCCTCTTCCGGTGTTCGCCAGCTCCGCTCGTTGCACGCGGCGATTTTGGGAGTTATCGCTGTTCCAGTCAAGACACACAAAGTTCACCAAGTGTCTCCCGTAAATTAATCCGTAAGGAGAAGGTCCTCGCTGCTGTGAGGCTGCTTCGAGGCAGCAGCGAGGCTGTACAGTTGAAGCTCCGCTCCATCGCGCCAGAAGAGGGTCCCGTTGCCGCGGGTCCCTACGCCGGGGGTCCGCTCGTTTAATTTATGCCGGCTGCGCGTTGGGAGCGATCGCAAATACACTAAAAATTGAACTAAAACATAAAAATAACAATTATACTTTATTTATAAAGCCATTTAAAAAAACACAGCTGCAACAAAGTGCTGTACACATGAAATTAAGAACATATAAACAAAAGATGAGATGAAATCATGAAAAACAACAGTCATGTGTTTAATACAGAAGTGGGTTGAGCCTAACCAGGGGTTGCTAGGTGAGGGGCTGGACTCAGGTTGTGGTGGGTTGTCCTCTCTCGCTTGTGACGTAACATGCGAGAGTATTTTAAAACGAACCGTTTTATCACAGTAAAATAAATCTACTTAGAGTAAATAAACCACTGGGTGCATTTTTTTGGCACAAGGACTGTTTTTTTATGAAGTAAATACCCAAAGTTGAGTAAAAAAAAACAAAGTGAATTTTGCAAGTGTGGTCCCCTTTAAGAAGCCATGCCCAGCTGATGCTGAAAAAAGAAAGAGGTGTGTGAGTGGCTGTATGCTAATAAGAGCTATCATATCACTGTTATTTCATCTGTCTGTTTTATGAAGGTCTCTGCCTCAGCAGACATGAGATCTGAGAGTTGTGTACAGGGAACTACAGTACATATTGCCCATGCCCATAACAGATTACATACTAACATACTGGTGTTGCATCAATTATAAAGAGATGTGTTCCCCTCACATTAAAAAAATATTAATTTAGACTCCTGCACATTTACCATGAAATATCAGTTCACCAGCACTGTTTCTATATCTTTGTGAATTAATCCACTCCACTTGATTAATAGAAGAATACGTAAACAACTAAAAGTCCACTCCGGGTTTTCCCAGTTACCTACAACTCGCCACACTGCATGCAGTGTTTCCCTGAGGTCATTGGCCTTGACAATGAATGCACTCATTTCTTCAAGGTTTTTTTGTTGACGGGGCGGGGAGACACCTCTATGTTGCACGTTAGCTTAGCGCTACGTTCGTGTGGGCGGTTGTTGACTAGACGGGGGGGAGGGTAGGATGCGTGAAAGAAGCGGAGCGTTACGTCTGTAGCATCTTAGCTAGCACGTCTGTATTGTGCACCGACAGCTTAGAGCTATTAGCGTGCTCTAGTCACACAAGGAGAACTGTTGGTCAGGCCACTACTTCTTGTGCAACGTGCTCGCTAAAATAGTTATTGAATCAAGTGTTTATATATGTCTGTAAACATAGATGTTTAACAACCTGTTAAAATACAACAGAATGCAGGAAATGCCATCTACTTTATTCAAAATTTTCTGGAGAAGGAGCCCCAGTCCCCCCACTCCCACCAGTGTATACCCCCCACATTAGAAATGCTTCTGATGCCAATGCATACTATCTATACATCACCTGCTGTGCCTCTTTGATTTTATTCTAACAAAAAGCTGCACCACATGACTATACTACCTGCAGTAAACAGGACCCTTATAGAGAACTGCTTCTTGTAATGTCAGTAAGTAAATTAGATTTTGGAGCATACGAGCTAAGATTTATTATCCTCCCAGTTGAGTGTAGTGATGTCTTCTTTTAGTACATTTAGTCACAACAAGCTGCTCGTTAACAACCACAACTCTAGTACCGGTACATGGCAGGACTTCAGGTTTGTTGCTTATTTAGAAAATGGAAATTATAAGGCCAAGAATGCCCATCTAAAGTCCTCATCTACTGAAGCCATGGAGACAAGCAAAGGGCCACACAGCATCAAGAAGCTTTTAGGAGGTCAGGAAGGTTACTGCAGGTCCACTGAGGCCCACTGACTGGGAACGAGCAGTGACAAAGCTTTAGAGAGGCCACCTCCTGAAAGGAGACAGAGGCTGGAGGTGGACAGAGTGCAGATCAGTGTGTGTGTGTGTGGGGGGGGGGGTCCTAAGCACGTGGCCTTTAAACCACAGGACCAAGCTGCTAACTGTGGTTGAACTGAGTTAGTAGCTCACCTCAAATAACTTAAAATCACTTTAGAGCAGACTTGAGAGTTGTGCTCAGTTTCATCAACAGGTGCAGCATACACCGTACAATAGCTATGTTTCCATCCAATTTAAATTCGATTTTTGAGCGAATTTTAGAAAATTTCGCTAAAATGTAAATTAAAATTATGAGGATCAGAAGTGTTTCCATTAAACTGGCTTGAAGCGCATCTGCAATGCCACGCAAAGCGTCTCTACGTCAGACGTCAGCGTCATTACGTCACACGTCAGCGCCATACGTCAGACGTCAGCGTTACGCACTTCCACAGTAAACAGGAAGTAGCGTTTGAAAACAGACATCTCGGCAAAATGGAGAGAATATTTCAGGTATGTGTTGCTATCGGGCAAGTTGTATTTATTCTGTCATGCCAACTAGTTTTAGCGATGTTACATGTTGTCCGGAGCGGAAACAGCTGATCAGTCACGTGACGTGAATGTTCGCTGCGGCAGAACTGAGTCGGCTAATCTGTTTCCATCTGTCGTTTAGCCGACTCAGCTCTGAATCGACTCCCCAAAAACTACCTCAAGCGAGCGTATAAACTTTAGAGCGACTTAGAGGAAGTTAACTCGAATTATGCCGTTTCCATTTAGCTTTTCTGATGCGATGCTTCATAATGCGCACCTAGAAACCTTGATGGAAACACGCCTAATGACATCAGGTTTCGTTTCCTGGCCTGAGCGGCTGCACTGACAGCCAACATGTGCTGGAGGGCTCCCAAAATTTGTCACAAACCTGGAATTAATGTATTTCTAAGCAAGCAGGTATTTTAATCCCAGCGCTCCAGATGAGCCATGTGTTTTCCACTGCTACAGAAGACAACAACTGCAAACAGAGCCTGGAACACGTTGACTACACCGGAGACATAACAGTCAGTGTTGGTGTACTGTATACAGTATGTCATGCAGCTTTCTAAAGGATTCCTTCTTTACTGCTCTCACCACAAAGACCAAAATTTAACCACCCACTGAGCCAGATAGCACAAGTGTTTCAAACAAAGCAAGAGCAGTAATAGTGGCACATAATGGACTACGAGCTGCTTTATGCTCTGTCGAATCTAATTTGTGGAACGTCCATCTGTATCCGATTTTAAACGTTACACTTAATTCAGACAGCCAATCAAAGGGCTGGTGGTGCAAAAATTCAATGATTATCCTACACTTTTTTATAGAAGCTGGGAAGAATATAGAAAACTTTTTTTATAGAAAACTGGGAAGCTACACGCATATTTAAAGTGTAAACACATAATGTTTTGTCATGGTTTGATTCATTCTCTTTCAGAAAAAAAGTAGATTTCACTGAACTGTTTGCTCCAAGATTCAACACTTAACAATTAAAATGTTCGAGAAACACTAAAGGTTCCCAGGTTTTTCATGAAAACTAAATTCCTTGAGTTTCCCTGATTGTTTTTGCATTCATTCAACCTTTATTTATACAGGTTGAAGGAATTGTTCCCTGAGTAAATCCTGAAAATCCAGGAGATATTGTAGTCACACAAAACACTCAGATCTTAGGGGACGGGCAGAGTCACATTCAGGCTACGTTCACACTGCAGGTCTTAAAGGTGAACTATGTAATTTCAGCAGGACGCTGGGACTTAGCACTTTGAGATTTTTATTAATGAAAAGTGCATTATAAATGGAATTCATTATTATTATTATTATTACTTAGAAAAATTTCCAGCAGGTAAAAGCATTCTGCTCCCTCCCCTCAGAGCCATATATGACTCTGAGGGGGAGCCAGTCCGTTCTCTGTTGAACTTGAGTTCTGCAGCTCCGCCCCCTGCTGTGTGTCCGCTCGGAGCGCTTCAATATTCTGTGATTATATGTTAATAAAACGTTTTAAAAATATAATAAAACCATAGAGCACTTGTCCAACAACACAAAAACCAGCAGAAATCATCAGAGCTTCACGAAGCAACGTTGGACATGATTTAATTCGCTCGTGACTTCCTCTTTCTGTCAGTGCAGGTCTGGAATGCTCCGCCCCCACTACATGTCCTGTCTGCGCTGCGAAGTTCTGTGATTATATGTTAATAAAAAGTTTTAAAAATATTATAAAACCATGGAGCACTTGTCCAACAACACAAAAACCAGCAGAAATCAGCAGAGCTTCACGAAGCAACGTTGGACATGATTTAATTCGCTCGTGACTTCCTCATGTCTGTCAGTCGATGTCTGGAATGTCTGGAATGTTCCGCCCCCACTATAGCCGTTTTCGCATTGACCAGCCCTCCCCGGCTCTCCCAGCTTCTAACCCGGGTTCGGCGTCTTCGCATTTACCTTTTCCGCCCGGGATCCACCCTTGTTCTGGAACCATCTTCACCGTGGTTCTATCGGGCCGAGCCCTGACGGACCCAGTTTCACGTCATGTACTGCTCTCATTTGATTCGTTGTTTGCAGCAGGGGCGGGACTCATTCAAACAACCTCAGCGCGAGGGTTGAATTTCATTCATATTTAACTACAGAAACCCCTAAAACAATTGTTAACTGAATTAGTATTTCTGAGTTAAATTTTTGTTAATAACTGATCACAAATCAGCTTATGTTACAACGTAAATAACAACGAAGCGCGGACCCATTTCCGCCTTTCAGCGCGGCTTGAATGTCATTAAAATATAACTAATGTTGTCTAACTGTTGCGCGCAGCCAGGGTTTTAAAATATAACTAATAATCTCTAACTCCTTTGTGTAGCTAGAATGTCAAGAGCGGTGATTCCTTCATAAGCAACGTGAACTCCCAAAAAAAACAATCCGCCGCTGTGGCTTACGGCGTTAATGCTGTTGTGTCTTAACCAGACGAAGCGGGTTCGCGTCCCACCTGGGACAATGTTTTTTTTTTACGTTTGTCTTTTATTGGAGTAAATAAAAAGGAGTTTTGTTAAGCATTTTACCAAACAAACTCCTTTTTATCTACCAAACAAACTCCTTTTTATTTACTCCAATTCATTCATTCATTCAACCTTTATTTATACAGGCTAGCCTCGTTGAGTCACGGGGACTCATTTACAAGAGGGACCTGTCTCACTCACACCAAACAACCATCCACTCTCACACTCACACCTAGGGTCAATTTAGAGTCACCAATCAGCCTAACAAGCATGTTTTTTGGTCTGTGGGAGGAAACCGGAGTACCCGGAGGAAACCCACGCATGCACGGGGAGAACATGCAAACTCCACCCAGAAAGGCCCCGGACCGGGATTTGAACCGGCAACCTTCTCGCTGAGAGGCAGCAGCTCTACCAGTTGTGCCACCGTGCTGCCCTAAATAAAAGACAAACGTAAAAAAAAAACATTGTCCCAGGTGGGACGCGAACCCGCTTCGTCTGGTCAAGACACAACAGCATTAACGCCGTAAGCCACAGCGGCGGATTGTTTTTTTTAGGAGTTCACGTTGCTTATGAAGGAATCACCACTCTTGACATTCTAGATACGCAAAGGAGTTAGAGATTATTAGTTATATTTTAAAACCCTGGCTGCGCGCAACAGTTAGACAATATTAGTTATATTTTAATGACATTCAGGTCGCGCTGAAAGGCGGAAATGGGTGCGCGCTTCGTTGTTATTTACGTTGTAACATAAGCTGATTTGTGATCAGTTATTAACAAAAATTAAACTCAGAAACACTAATATATATATATATCCAGCTAACAATTTTTTTTTAGCGGAGTCTCCTCTCTTAAAACACGAACACTCCACCCACGTGAAGAGAGCACCCCACCCACTTCCAGAGAACTGCCCACCCACTTCAAGGCGGCTCTGCGGCAAATGCGTAATGAACGCGGGTGGCCCAGAGCCACCCAGGGGCGGCCCGGGGCATTGAGGGCTGGCCAATGCGAAAACGGCTTATATGTCCTGTGACAGACGTATGTATATATATATATATATATATATATACTGTATATATATATATATA
>JBBPBX010075005.1:0-17446 GCA_038048925.1 Garcialebias charrua
GGTGCATGATTGGTGCATGGGAGTTCCTTATCATTTGCTGCATTTTGATGTTAACAGCTGCTGCTCAAAGAGAAGTGTTCATGTTTCATGGTTGAACTCATTTGCAGATTATGGCTGAGAACTGTTCAGGAAGAGATTTGTATTTTGTATGCTTTGTCTGTGCTGAAAAAAACATTACTGTACAGTACTTTACCTGTACAGTACATGCTGTACTGGTTTTGTGTGTTTATGGATGAATGTGTGGTATAATGTGTTATCTAAGTGTTTGTAAATAAAGTTCTGTGCATGTTTATGGCACAGGATGTCCGCTTGTTCATTCTCATGCCGTTAAATGTGTGTGCGGCGCTCCGTTAACGGTATAGCCTCGACCTACGTCAGAAATGCGGACCTACGACAGGCACGTGTTTTTGGTCCGCGAGATACGACAGAATCGACCTAAGTCACACTCGTAGGTCCGGATCCCTGACGTAACTCGAGGGTTCCCTGTAGTATTAGCAACAAAAAACAGACCTCCTCACTATCACCCCTGTTGGATGAAGATTATCAGTATCAGTTTGAGCCCTTAAGGCAGGGGTGTCAAAGTCAAATACTGTACACCGAGGGCCAAAAAAACAAATTTGCTATAGCCAAGGGCTGGACTGGTTCAATGATTATTTTAAGGGGGCGATGTAAGATTTTATTTTCTTTCTTCTTTCTGCACTCTTTTCATTCAACGTTTTCTTTTTGATTAATTTGTTTTATTTTGTCTCTTTTAAATGAATGAATAAATAAATAAAATAAAATATTAAATAGCTTTACATCTTCTAAGTTCTTGGCATAAATCAACACAGACATGTTCCTGCTTTTAGTATTTTACATTGTTTTATTATGTAGCTGTTTATGTTTTTTTTACACAGTTTTCTTATGATTTTTTATTAATATGCTTTTTTATGATTGTTTACTGTTGGCTGCAAGTATCAAGCTGTGAAATCCTTAATTTTCTACAGCTGACAGCTGTTGGTCATTAATTATGATGAAGTTTAGCAACTTCTCGGTGAACATTTGAGCTCCGTGGCTTCAGCGGTGTGTTTTTCTTGTTCAATCCGGGGAGAACGCTCTGTTCCATTTCCTGTGGGCGTAGCCCTTTAAGCCACGCCTTTTGGGTTTACCCTGTGCTTTGCACCAACATTTGAAAACTTCTAGTCCACGCCCACCTGCTGTGGGCCCACGCCCTCGGTCCATAAGAACCCCTCTCGACCGAGGAACTGCTCCCAAAATTTTTTCACCAACTGAAGACTACTAGCAAGATAAGAAGACCACTATGGATCCCAGCCAACCATTCAAGCGCTGCATAGGATGTGTTAGCGGGTACATCCAGAAGGGTGACAAGCCCCCACCTGCGCGGAGCATTTGTGGATGCGGTCCTGCATCTTGGTGGAAAACTGGTCCGCCGCCGACGGCGGTGTAACAGCTGTCCCCACGTGTTTTGCTGGTTTGACTCCAAACACGCCGGACAAGCTGGACTCCAGCGGCGGCACCGGGGGGAAGATCTGGTCTGTCAGCCCCTGGACCTTCGTAGCTGGGATGAAAGACAGGACCGGAGCTCTGTTCTTCAGCGGCTCGCTGGTCTGTGCCTGCAGCAGCTTTTTGATTTCAGGGAGGCAGGGCCAGATGTTCTGCGCCTCGCTCCCCGATTTGGCGGCAAATCTTCCCGCCAGGCGTGAGGAGGACTGTGGCGTGGTGCCTTCAGGGACCTCCATGTTCCACGCGCCAGCCGCCCACCTGATCAGTCCGGGCAGAGCGCTGTTCAGAGACACGTGCTCGTCCTGCTCGTCTGTGTCGGGCTGCTCCTGTCCTGGGTCCCCAGGGGATGGCGCTCGGCTGCTGCCTGGTGTCTCGTCCTGAGGCTGGAGGGGCACTTGGGGTGGAGACGCCGGGCCCGGCGCGTAGCTCGTGGCGGCCGCTCCGGCGGGCATGACTGCTCCCACGGTGGAGGGTATGGCTGGCCCCGCGCCTCCCACGGGAGATGGCGTGACGAGGAGGCTAGTCGACTCCGGTATGCGGAGAAAAAACGAAGTCGGGTCTGACCCTTCGGGAGAGTACAGACTGGACTCGCTAGGTGCCCCCGAGGACTCGTAGTCAGCCAGCTGCTCGAAGCCGAGGCCGAGTGAGTCCTCCATCGGTTGCAGACCTACTTCCGTCGGAGGGAAGAGGCTGAACCGGCGCTGCCTTTCCTCCATCGGCAGAAACATGCAGGCTCGACAGGTGAGGTTCTGGACCATGGCCTGCCGAGCGTGGTCGGATCCGAGACAGGACTCGCAGAACGGGTGCTTGTCACCCTTCTGGATGTACCCGCTAACACATCCTATGCAGCGCTTGAATGGTTGGCTGGGATCCATAGTGGTCTTCTTATCTTGCTAGTAGTCTTCAGTTGGTGAAAAAATTTTGGGAGCAGTTCCTCGGTCGAGAGGGGTTCTTATGGACCGAGGGCGTGGGCCCACAGCAGGTGGGCGTGGACTAGAAGTTTTCAAATGTTGGTGCAAAGCACAGGGTAAACCCAAAAGGCGTGGCTTAAAGGGCTACGCCCACACTCATGGAATCTAGGGTTACAATACGCAACCGTCGATTTCGGTCAGCTGCTCTCAGCCTGTCCCTCCTACGAGACGGTCAGAAAGCGGGTCGGACTGGACGCAGCTGGCCACGGTCGTTCTCCCTGTTTCGGTTCAGCGAGAATGGCGTCCCGCTGAAACCCCGGAGCTCGAATGTCCAAAGAAAAACTAACTTGACCGCGGTTTAATGTGGAACTATGGCTCTGCAGAAATTGCACGTTGCTACACATGTCAAAGTGCCGGCCCGCGGGCCGGATCTGGATCACAGACATTGCATGTTGCTGTCTTGTAGTGTTTAGTGTAAAATACTTCCACACAGCGGACATGTTACTATGAAAAGTTGGCTAGCTGTTAGCTAAAGTGCTACTCACTCAGTCCTCACGTTGTAGCTGGCTGCAAACTATGGAATGGATTTCCTGAATGTGACGTGAGGCGGGTCTTATTGCTCTGGGTTCATGAGACACGACTCCGGATCGGCCCCACCCCTACTACCGTTGCATTGTGGGGAATGTAGTGTTGGTGCGTGCAAAACACCAGCGGGCGGCTGTGGCCTGCGGGCCATTTCTAATAGAAATTAAATATCATCCAGGGGGCCATAAATGGTTAATTCGCTGGCCGGATCTGGCCCGCGGGTCTTGACTTTGACATATGTGCCTTAAGGTATCAACCTAATGAAACTGTATTTATAGTACAAGAGTACTGTATTATCACAAGCAAAACTTCTAAAATGAAAAAGAAAAAAGTGAAACTCTGTCTAAAGCTGTCAGACACATCAATGTTAGTAGCATCTGTTGAAATAGAAATAAATAAGACCAGTCATATTTATCATAAAGACCGGCCCAACACTGTCTGATTAGAATAATTTTGGCACTTGAGCAATTTTGTTCATGACCGTGTTGTTGACTTTACAATGAATACTACTGTTTTTATACTTGTCTACGTTTTATTTGCATAAACTACCAAACTTTAGTCAAAACGAGCAGAACTGACATTCTGTGAATGTTTCATTTCTTTTAAAACCCCATGAGACTACTGTACCACATGAACACGACAATAATTTTAACCAGACATAGAGTGATAAAAATAGATTCCATTCGGAGCCATGCTGTCTGAGGCAAATCAAAGTAAAATTCAATAATTTGACCCTGGAGATGAACTTGGATCTCTTTGACTTAATCTATCACCATCCCATTAACACCCGGAGTGTTTGCATGCCTGCTGGTGCACAACAACACAAGCACATTTTGGATTTTGTCAAAGCAGAGCTTCAAAACTGAGATATACATTAGTTGCCTAGAAATAGAGAACTACTGTATAATGTTTTATTCTGTTGACTGAGCTTGGAACGGTACTTAAAAATACTTTCTGCTCGCGTTTGTATTTTACCAGATTTATCAAGTTAAAAAAAGAAAAGAAAAAAAAATGAAAAGAAAAGGGAAAACCATCAATTTATTTTCTGCTCAATGATTTCCAGAAGGTCAGGAACATTTTTAATACGGGACAATTCTGTGTTTGAAATTAGCTGCTGCTTCTGGGAGAGGACAGGTAAAGGACACGGAAAGGTTAAAGTCCAAACACCAAGGTTTTTATGTGCAGAGAGGAAATCTGAATTTCAGACTGCACAGATGAGTGGCAGACAAAGGGCAAAATCAGTTCAACTCTTAAAAAAAATAAAAAATTCTGGTTCGAACAGAATGTCAAAAACCAAAGGGAAAAAGACTAAACCCACAAAGCAAAGAGTAAAGTCACCATAACAAAGAACAGACTACTTTGTATAAAAAGTGCAATTAAATGTTAAAGGAGCTGTATGTAACTTTTCTAACAATATATGCTTAACATATTTCTTCACTCTGTCACTACCTCCTGACATACTGATTTTAGACAAGTAATCTCTGAAAAAACTAGGGGTGGGCGTATCGATTCTAGTATCGATACTATCGATACCAAGGTGGTACTTGGTATCGAATCGATACTAGCGCTGTGGAATCGATGCTTTGTTGTCGCGCTTTTTTTTTTTTTTCAAAAAACATCTGTGCAATAGAAGTTGTTTTCTTATCACTGTTTTTGTGATTTTGACAGTGTTATGTTTTTGTAACATTGCTGCTTTTTTGTTATTTTGCACTGGTGACTTTTATTTAAACAACTGTGTGTTGTAAAAGAGGTGATGGGCAAATATTTTGTTACTCACACTGTTCAATTTTGTGCGGCTCAACAGCGCCCCCAAGTATCGGAATCGGTATCGAAGTATGCGATTCTAGCACAGTATTTACTTGGTATCGGATCGATTCCAAAATTCTCAGTATCGCCCACCCCTAGAAAAAACTATTGTCCCCTTGCTTCTCTAAAAGCATTTCTAAAAAGCCACAGTGACCCACTGTTAACCAGCCAATAAAAACAGATTTTGTAACCAGCCAATAAAAAATGAGCTTGAATTTGAATCAGCCAATAAAAACAGAGCTTGAATTTGAATTTCAGCAGAGCAAGGGGTAACAGAGCCATATATGGCTCTGAGGGGGAGGGACCAGAAACGTGTCTGTTCAAAATTTTCCCAAGTTCCAGCGTGTTCCAGAAATTACATACTGAACCTTTAAGGTACATGCAGAAAACAAACAAAAAATGGAAAAGAATTTACTTTTTTTTTTAATCCATCAATGATTTAATCTCTCTATACATAGAACTAGTGACAAATAAGCTGGCATTGTTACAGTGGTGGGATGTAACTAAGTACAAGTACTCGTTACTGTAATTAAGTACATTTTTTCTGTATCTGTACTTTAACTAAATAGAGTTAAACATGGTAACTTTTGACTTTTACTCTACTACATTTTACATTAAGTATCTGTACTTTCTACTATGCTCTATTTCTATAATGCGTTGTGTTACGAGTTACATCCACGTGGTGCTTTTTTTATTAGTTTGTTAGTTTGAAAGAAACCAATGGTGAGAGGGGAGTTGGTCCATTGACACAGAATCACAAGTCCAAGTGTGAACTGTGTCACAGAGTAAAAATAATAATAATAATAATAATGAATTTAATTTATAACGCACTTTTCATTAACAAAAATCTCAAAGTGCTACAAAGTGCAACAAAAATCAAAGATCAAATAAAAACAAGTGATAAAATCAAGTAAAATCAATGATAATATCAACTAAGATCAAAGATAAAATCATGTGGAGGCAGAGTAGGCTCGCTTAAAAAGAAAGGTCTTTAAGCCTTGTTTAAAGTCAACCAGTGACTGTGGAGCTCTCAGGTAGTCAGGGAGGGAGTTCCATAGGCGGGGGGCAGCCACACAGAATGCCCGGTCTCCCATGGTCCTTAATTTGGTTTGTGGAATGTGAAGGAGATTACTGTTCTGTGATCGTAGAGACCGGGTGGATGAATATGGTGCAAGAATGTCCTTTAGATAATCAGGTGAAGTTCCGTGTAAGCATTGGTGTGTAATGAGAGCAGTTTTGTACTGAATTCTGTAGGTGACAGGAAGCCAATGGAGGTTATGGAGAATGGGTGTAATATGTTAAAATGTACGAGCTCTCAACAAAATCCTTGCTGCACTGTTTTGAATATACTATAAACACAATAAAAACATGTACTATCTGCAGCATTGTTCATCAAAACAACACTATTAATGTATTACAGAAAATATACATACGTAGGCACACTTAATGATACTGTAGGCCATTACATTAGATAATACATTCAGCAAGTACTTTTACTTTTAATGCTTTAAGTATTTTAAAACGCAAGTACTTATTTACTTTTACTTAAGTAAAAACGTCAATGTGGTTCTTATACTTTTAATACAGCACATTTTTGTCTTTTTATTTGTACTTGTACTTAAGTACAGTGTTTGAGTACTTTCTCCACAACTGGTAATCCGTTGTGAAATTTGAAGGTAAATATACAAAGATAATTTTTCAAATTCAGAATTCTGTCACTCATATAAACAGAAACCAAACACAGCACACTCTACTAAAAATAAACCCAGGCGCTGCTGAAGTTTGTACTGTTCCCTTCTGTGGAACAGCAAACGATCAGGAAGTCAGCACCAACACCAAGATTAATGCGAGCAGACGTCTTCTGTCACAAAGCATCACGCTTCAGTGTGTAAATGAGAACAAATGACACACTTTGTCATTTGCTTAGACTTTTCACTTTATTGCAAGTTTGTGTGTACCTTGTAACAGTAGTGGTTCTATCACACGTCCGTATCCCGTTGTTTCAGCGTTTTTAAGCCACTTGCTAACCCAGATTTGGTCTCAGCTGAGGCCCAACCCAGATCTGGTTTCTTAGTTTGCTGTTCTGCCAAATGGGTGATTTATCAGTTTTTGGACTGGTGGAAACCAAATGATTTATGGTCATTGCCTCTCCTGTTCCCTCTCAAGTCTTTTCGAGAGGTCGTGCCACTTAAAGCTGGACAGATAATTGTAAAATACAATAAACTATAATCTCTAAGAAGCCCTGCAAAAATCACAGGAGACACTCTTGACAGATCAGAGGTAGGAAGTATTTGACATTTACTCTTTCACAGCACAAACATATGTTAGCCTCAGCATGAGTTCATGGTGAACTGAATGTGATCATGCACCTGCATGCTAGCAAACATATGTGTAGAGTGATGTAAGGCTGAATTAATGCATGTGCTGAGGCTCTGCCAAATCTATTGCTTATCTTTTCTGTTAAACGTGTGACCAATGAATAAAACATCTGAGAGTAAATATAGATATTTATATTCAAATATAAATATGAATACTATGCAAAAGCTCTTGAGATTTTATCCTCTTCTTTTCCCTTTACCCATTAATCCATATGCACTTGTGTCAGCGTTTATTTTATTTTTTCCTTATTCCATTTTAGCCAGCATGAATAAATGTTTGATCCATTATCATCATGCATTCAGTAAACACTGCCTGGGGATATGAGCTGGTCAAATGCAAAAAAGTGAGATCAGTCGGTCCTAAATGTTGGTCACAATAAGTCAAGGATGCCAGGCCTTCAAATGTTTGACAGCTTAAATTATCTCTCAGGGCAGTTGGAGAAAAAAAGAGATTTCAGAAAGATGGAAAAAAAAAAAATACAGAAAATAAAGAGTTTTCTATATACCGTATTTTCCGCTTTATAAGCCACATTTCTTTTAGCATAATTTACATGCCATGTGACTTATAGGCCGAAGCGCCATATTTATGGATTTTCCCCCATATTTATAAACCAATTTTTGGCTGAGATTTGACCATGAGGAGCCAAGATGGTGTAGTGGTTAGGGCGTTTGACTTGGGACCCGAAGGACGCGGGTTCGCGTCCCAGCCACTACACATCCTGGGGTGTCTATGAGTGCACACCTAATTCTCCAGCTCCCCGAGCGCCCTCTGGCTGCTCACTGCACCACCTGGGGTGGTTGGGTTAAATGCAGAGACGAATTTCGTCTGTGTATGGGAAACATACACAGATGACAGACAAACACATTATTATTATTATTATTATTTTCATTCATTCTGACTGAATTATTTTTAACCAGTACCACTTTCAGCCACTTGATGGCAGCAGAGTTGTAGTATGGCATGCCGTTGTATCATGTACAAAGTAATAGATAAATGTGGCTATATTGACAAATTCAAAAAAGTTCAAGAAAAAAACAACTGGACTTTATTTATCATGCTTTATCCATCCATCCATCCATCCATCCATCCATCCATCCATCCATTATCTTTTACCCGTTTCTTCCATTTTAGGTCAGTGCCCATATACAGCAATCACTGTGCGAGGGCCAGGGCACACCCTGGATGGGTCGCATGTCCATCACAGACTTTATTTTATACGTTATTGTTTTTTTCTTGATTTTTTTTTAAATTTACCATGTTCTGAATGACTGAGAATCTTCACCAGCTTTTATTGGTACAATCAGCTTGCCATAGCCTCCCCACCTTCATTCTACTTGCTGTTTGGACCGACCGTCAGTCCATCTGCACCACCCCGGCGAAATACAGCTAATTTGACAATTAAAGTGCATTTATTAAGCAAACGTTAGACTGAGACACACCTTGCTATAATTTTGAGCAAACAAATAAATGTTTAGGTGCTTTTCTTGTTAAATTTGTACAGCGACTCATCGCGTGCACGCATTTACTTCCGCGTATCGGCTTTTGAATTGCAGCTGATTTGACCATCCAAGTGCATTTATTAAATAAACATTAGACTGAGACACATTTACTATGATTTCGAGTAAACAAACAAATGTTTTTAAGTGTTAATCTTGTTAAAATATTGTTAAAGTCCTCAAAGTGCACGCTCCCTCAGCCGTCATTTGGCAGCCCATCGATTTTTGGCACAACACTATCCCACATTTCCGGGTTGTCAGCGGTGACATGTAACAAACACAACACATCAGCGGTGACGCATAATAGATGCGACGTTTACGGCAAAGCAATATATTTATGCATTTTCCCACTTTATTAGACAAATATGGAATGATGCGACTTATAGGGTGGATGGACGTGTACGGTGGAAAATATGGTACATTAGCACAGGAAGTGAGGGGGTACCCTTGTCACCATTCAAAGATATTTCAGCTTAATTCAATGATAATACTGTGTACACAAACAACAGCACAGATTATTATTAACAGCACATATCAGTACATCAGCATACTGTATACTGTATGAAATGCTGCTGTTTGTCATTGAGCAATTGCATCATTTTTTATAGGCTGCCTACTTTGTGTTTTATCCTTAGAATTTTCTAATATAACTACACTGCCCCTTTAAACAAAAAACAAAAAAACTAAACAAAAAAAACAACTAAACGAAGACAATGTTATATTGCATAAATGTAGCCCAAACAAGGTATTTCTAAATAGCAGGCAACTGCTAACTTTCCTCTCTTCATAAATCACCAACTCACATCATTTGACTAACAGGTGATGGATTTTTGGAATAAAGCGTGACAAAGCAGCTTGAGGAAGAAGAACAGAGACTCTTTCAAATTTTGGCTTACTAGTCTATCTGCTTCTCTGATGTGTTCTGTTGCAGAGAGAAAAGTGGAAATTGGAAATACCCTCTGTCTGTTTATTCATCCATCCGTCCTTCCATGAATGTTGTGAGCTGGGTAATTTAAAAAATGAGTAAGGTACCATCTTCCTTTTTGGTGTGAGGCTGCATCCAGGCGAAAGAATGGTTCATATCAAAAACTGGGATGCCACTTAAAAATCTGAAATGGCCACCACAATTAAACACGTGTAAACTGACCAAACTGATCATTTGAAGAAAAAAATGCGTTCAAGCCTCATATAAAAGAAAAAAAAAGCAACCTCTGTTCTTATACTACTTGAATATCTTGCATCACAAACATTAAGGTTTAATTGCATCCCCTGTTCTTTTCTGGTGCAGAAAAACACAAATCTCAAAAACAACAAACATTCAATATTCAAAATCTTCAATGACGGAGACATCGGCATACCGCTTGTCTCATCTATAAATAGATTTGTATTGACTACAAAAAAAGTACTGAACAAAGTATGTTGCCTAATCATTTAAAAAGGAACACAACTTCTTATATTAAAACATGAAACCATTTTTTATATTAAGTAAGTTCAATACAAGAAATACAAGCTGATAATGAAATTCTCAGGATTTCATTTTAAAAGTGTACATTTTCCCATAGAGATATTTCAGTCCTATGCATGCAACTGTTGTAGTTTGTATCAGCTGCTCTGTTGGGCACTGTTCTACTCTAGATCAAAGTCAAAGTTCATGTATTTGTCATATGCACCACATGTGGTACATGTGGTGGAACGAAATTGTGTACACAGGGTCCCAGTTACATCTAACAACAGTATAAAATGTAAAAGAAAAACAGTAATAAGGTCTAAGATATGAACTAAGAAAAATGTTAAACTAAAAATATGCTAAGCACTAGTAACATAAAAACAATATGCCAAACAGCAGCACGAACATGAGTCTGTGTGAGCAGATGAGTACAAATGAACACAGCAGATGCCCTTCCTGTTCCAACCTGGGCTGGATCCCATGGCCTCAACATTGCAGCACTGAGCTACCTCAACTATGTGTATGAGTAATTGAATGACATTCATGTCAACATATATGATTTGTGCTGGTTTTTTAAAGCATTAGGGCTGAATTTTCTGAGGTTCTAACAGTACAGTTCTGTGGTGTAGTCTATGTGCGACACAGGTATGTGG
This sequence comes from Garcialebias charrua, assembly GCA_038048925.1. NCBI lineage: Eukaryota > Metazoa > Chordata > Actinopteri > Cyprinodontiformes > Rivulidae > Garcialebias > Garcialebias charrua. The sequence goes on from JBBPBX010075005.1 coordinate 10,781, forward strand.
AATTTATCCACTAGAAAAGCTTTGAAATTTCAGTATACACTAGATGTACATTTACAAACTGTTAGCTGTTGGAGTTATTTGAGAAAAATTTCGATGATTTATAGACGTAAATGTGTTGCGGTTAGCTTCGTTGTTTTTCCTTGTACTTTTTCAAAGTGAAAAAATTTAAATCCAGCAGATTCGACCATTACGTGAATTTATTAAGGAACGGTTAAGCTAAGACACATGTTTGCTATAATTTTCAGCAGACAAATAATTGTTTTTACCGTGTTAATTTTGTGAAATGTCCTTCCGTGCATGCTTCTGTGGTCGTCATTTTCAACAGGGCAAATGATGCACTGGTGCAACCTGTTTATGGATTTTTCCAATTTATTGACAATAATTGGACAAAGCGACTTACATAAAGGTGCAACCTATAGTCCAGAAAATATTGTACTATAATTTTGCCCAGACAAAAATTGTTTTTAGGCATTTATCTTGTTAAACTTGCACAGTGATTCTTTGTGTGCACACGTTTACTTCTGCGTATCGGCTTTTGAAATACAGCTGATTTGACTGTCAAAGTGCATTTATTAAGGAAAAGTTAGACTGAGACACACATTTACTATAATTTCGAGCAAACAAATAATTGTTTTTGAGTGTTAATCTTGTAAAATTCTTGTTAAAGTCCTCCCATGCACACTCTCAACACCGCCATTTGGCAGCCCATCGTTTTTTGGCGCAACACCGACCCACATTTTCGGGTTTGAACCACATTTGCGGGTTGTCAGCAGTGACGCGTAACAAACGTGACACGTCAGCTGTAACGCATTTCAGATGCGTTGTATACTACAAAATGACATATTTATGGATTTTCCCACTTTATTAGACAAATACGGACTGATGCAACTTATAGGGTGGAGTGGCATGTACAGTGGAAAATACAGTACCCACTTAAAAGTGCCCAACCACACAAGCCAATGTCACATATCATTGGCAATGATACAGGACATTGGCTCCTGTCATTTTCAACACATTTGGAACATTTTATAGACACATTGAGTTGGTTCAACATGTTTTTTTGTATACGGTAATTAATACTTCTGTGCTTACTACTTAATACTTGGATATGTTTTGCTTGGATACTGTTTTATACATTCTATAACATGTTCTTAATACAAAGTCAACTGTTGTACAAAGTTTGTTGTATATTTATTCAAATACAGTATAAGCATCAGATAAATTTTGAAATGTTCAAAATGCTTAAAAATCTAAATAAATTAACAATTACATTGTACTAACCAGTGTACTTTGGTTTCTAAGCACAGTATACCCACTACCCACAGTTCAACTGTCTGCTTTGTACAAGCTTTTAGAAATTCCTTGTCACAACCTGCCTTCTCTGATCAAAAGCCCTCCCTTAAATGTGCAGATTGTCACCTCCTCTGAAACTAAGATGTTCCACACTGGAGTGCAGACAAACCCACCGTGGGACAAATGCACTCTTTCTGTATGAAAATGATACTTGAAAGGTGAGATAAAATATTCACCAGAGAGAAATATAGGAAGATGGCTCATAGCCTTGAGCAAACAGAGCTCCTGCTGCAAGATAGCAAAGGAGAGGGAAAAGATTTGGGGAAATGAGTGAGAGGGAATACAAAAAAAGATTTATGGAGGAGCAGATACAGCGAGTAGGTGAGAAAATGTCCAGCAAGCAATCAACACCTCCAATCTATAACCAATTTGCGAATGTGTAGTGAATAAAACTAAAGTTTGCACATTCCTAAAGCATGTGCATGACTTTAGAAAATTCTTAATTTCATGTTAGGATTTAGTTTGTAAAAAGGAATTCACAAAATTAAAAGTCAAAACAAGACATGACAGTATTTCCCAACTGACATTTTGTCTTGGCGCTCCTCAAGAGTGTCAAACACGTTCAAAAGATCTTTAGATCATGCAAGAAAAGCAAGATGTATCGATTCAGGACTCAAAACTCTGGGTCACCATTGATTAGAAGACACAGGCCTTTCGCTGGCTTCTCTGTCATTGGTGAATGGTGCACTTTATTTTTAGGACTGGGCTGATCGATATCAGGCTGCGTTGCACGAGTCTCAGTGGCACTGTGCCTCCCCGCGGAGCCGAATAGGTCAGACCAAAGCCCTCCAAAAGGTTGAACCAATGATGGGAATCAATGGATGGGAAATGTCAGCTAGCACTTCTGTTTACCACACAAGAGAACACTTTTCAAGGCAAATATTGTTTCACGTGAACAGATGTTGAAGTCCCATTCTCAAGTTTCATCCCTGAGAAAAATCAAGAACAGCTGACGCTAAACAAACTTGTGACATTTTCAAACCCTAAAGATTTACTTCATTAGTTTATTTATAATCTGTTGCCAGACCTCTGATCCAACAATCATTTTCTGTTGTGATGTTAATATCTGTGATCTCCTAATTTCTTAGTGGAACAATAATGAGGGAGCAAATTTATTTGTAAATAAATAATACATCTTTAAAAGTGATCAATATTCTGGGGCACAATATTTACACAGATATTGGTGAGGATAATTAGTTATTGTGGCTGCTTCCAACTGACGAAACACGGCACGGATTCTTTATTAGCAGAGAGGATGGCTGCACAACGGTTTTCCAACTGACGATACACGGACACGGCCTTTTGGTGTAAACTGGCGCTTTAATGAATGCCGTGAAAACTACAGAAATAAGACAGATAGTACAAAATAAAATGTAAAACAGTAAAACAGTAAAAACAGTAAAACAGTAAAACATGTTTTAACAAAAAATACCTCGTGGCCGCTCGTCGTTAAAGAAGTCCTAGGCAAACCTTTCTTGTCCTATACAGTACATTCTAAATAAACATATAAAATATTAGAACATCGGGACTGACAGATGTACAATATTTACAACAGTTATAAATACCTTCAATCCTATACTGTACATTCTTCAGTTTTATACATTCTTCAGTCCTATTCTTCACAGTCAGTGAACCAAGGCTGCTGCGCGTCTGTCGTCTCTAGGCAACCGCTCATGTGTGTGGAGCACATCAAATCTAGCCCCTCCCCTTTGTTCACACAGATCTCACGACAACGGCATTAACAGAACAAACCCTCACAACAGAACAAATGCATCCTGCACAAATATCACACTTTCAAGGCATAAACTAAACAAACAAAAAACCAAAATATTCTAACTACTGTATTAACAACAAATATTAATTCTTCTTTTAATACATAAATCATTTCAGTGACACTTACACTCCCACCAAAATCACCAATTGGTTCTCAATGTGATTTATTTTTTATTTTAAAGAGTGTCAATCAATTTACTGTGCGTGTCAGCCTCAAGTAAGGTCACTACCTTGTGAATAGGTCTTTCTAGGTATATTAACCTTGTCAGTGGTTTTCCTTTGTCAAATGTAGTTTCACTAGTCTTTAGTTTCACTTTTCGAACCTTGCCGTCTAGACTTTCTAAAGTCTCTGTTACTAAAGCTAGTTTCCATTTACATCTTGGAGCATTATCATCCTGTAGAATCACAATGTCGTTCACTTGTAAGTTTCGTGAAACTTTCTGCCATTTCTGACGCTGTTGGAGATTCAACAGATATTCTCGCTTCCATCTTTGCCAAAACTCATTTGCCAGAAATTGTACTCTTCTCCATCTTTTGTTCAAGTACAAATCCTCTCTGCAAAACTGTCCTGGAGGGGGGAGAATAACTGAAGACTTCATTGTTAATATGTGATTGGGAGTTAATGGCTCTGGGCCCAACGGATCATTAAGATAATCTACACTTAAGGGTCTGCTGTTAATGATGGCCATTGTCTCGTACAGTAGCGTTCTCAGACTGGTTGTGTCGAGTCTGTTTGAGGACTTGTCTAACATTGCTGTTAGTATGCTTCGTGCTGTTCGAATTTGGCGTTCCCAAACGCCTCCCATGTGGCTGGCTGATGGAACGTTCATCACAAACTCACAACCAATAGCTTTTTGCGGTTCTTGATCCATATCTTTCATTAGTTCCAAGAATTCTCTTCTGGCACCTACAAAGTTTGTCCCTTGGTCGCATCTCAATTGTCGGACGGGGCCTCTTATGGCAATCAAAGTCCGAAGAGAGTTCATGAAGGCATCTGTTGATAAGTCGTCAAGTGTTTCAATATGCACAGCTCGTGAACATAAGCATGTGAACAATAATCCATATCTTTTGACTTCCTTTCTTCCTTCCTTTACCATGAACGGACCAAAGCAGTCGACACCACAATAGGTAAAGGGAGGAGCTGTTTCTGTTCTTACTTTTGGTAACTCTGCCATCTGTTGAATGTTTGTGGCTTTTCTGTATTGTCTGCACTTAACACAGTGGTAGATGTGTGACGAGACTGAACTGCTACATCTCAAAATCCATATGCCATTTGCGCGTAGCTCATTAATAGTCATGCCTCTTCCTTGGTGATGTACACATTCATGGTAGTGTTTGATAAGGAGGGTTGACACATGGGCTTCTTTGGGAAGAATTGCAGGGTGCTTGACATGATGATGTAAGGCTGCTTGGGACAATCTTCCTCCCACCCTGAGAACATTAGACTTATCTAAGAAAGCGTTTAGCTGCTTTAGTCTGTTATGCTTGGGTAGAGAACTTTCTTTCTGAGATTTGATTTTCTGTATTTCCTCAACGAAAGCTTCTCCTTGCACTAGCTTGAAAATGAATACTTCTGTGTCTCTTCTCTCTTCAAGATATGTTGTTTTGTTTGTTCTTTGTTGAATACCTTTAAACTCTTTGATAAATCGTTTGAGCCTGGCGATGGCCTTTATAGCTCTCGACCAATCAGAAAACTTTGTTAAACGCTCTAGAACTGGGTTTACTTCTTTCGAATGCACTGCAAGTGTATGACCTTTACGGAGTTCGGGATCTGTTCTTTCGACTTGTCCTACCATTTCCTCTTTGACTGGAAGATCTTGTTTCCAAAGGAAGTTGGGACCTTTCAACCAGTTTGATTCCTTTAGCTGAACTGCGGTTAGACCTCTTGAGGCTTGATCAGCTGGATTTTCTTCTGAGCTAACGTGTTGCCAATTTTTGGGACTCGTACTTTGTTTTATTCGTTGGACTCGATTGGCGACAAATGTATGAAACCTTTTTGCATCGTTGTTTATGTACCCCAATACAACTTGTGAATCTGTCCAATAATATTCCAGCAGATTTTCAATCTCTAGTTCTCGTTTAATCACATCTGCGTTGCGGACTGAAGTTACAGCCGATGACAGTTCGAGCCTTGGGATAGTCATTTGTTTAATGGGCGTAACTCTTGCTTTTCCTATGATGAGTGAACAACTTATCTGTCCTTCTCTGTTTATTGTTCTAAGGTATGAACATGCGCCATAACCGTCGAGGCTTGCATCTGAGAAGTTATGCAGTTCATACCGTATGATGTTGATGTCTTGTGAGTAACTTCGTGGAATCTTCAGAGCTGTCAGCTTGGGTAGATCTCTCAACCATGTTTCCCATTGTGGTAGAATGTAATCTGGAAGATCGTCATCCCAGTTAGATTTGTCTTTGCACAACCTTTGGAGTATTTGCTTTCCAATCAATGTGAATGGAGCAACGAATCCAAGAGGGTCGTAAACTGAAGAGACAGTTGAGAGCACCCCTCTCCTGGTCAATGGGTTGTCTTTAACTTGAACTCTGAACTGGAATTCATCTGTTTCTACGCACCACTGTACTCCAAGTGCACGTTCAATGTGGAGTTCTCCAAAATTTAATTTCTGGTCTTTGGCTTGAGCTTGTTCTTCTTGAGGAATTGTTGCAAGTACTTCTTTATTGTTTGACACAAACTTATGCAGATGTAGGTTGCCTGTTTTGCAAAGTGCTCTTGATTCTTTGACTAGCTGTATGGCTTCAGCCTTTGATGTTACACTAGCGAGTCCGTCGTCAACGTAGAAACCCTTTTGGATGAACTCAACAGTTTCCTTGCTGAACTTATTTCTACCTTGTGATGCAATATGTTTGAGTCCGAAATTACAGCATCCAGGAGATGAAGCTGCTCCGAAGAGATGCACTCTCATCCTATAAACTGAAGGTTCAGAGCTTAAATCACCTTTGTCCCACCAAAGAAATCTTAAATAATCCTGATGTTCCTCAACAACATGGAATTGATGGAACATTCTCTCTACATCACACATGATAGCGATGGGGCTCTTCCTGAATCGACATAACACACCAATCAATGTGTTGGTAAGATCTGGTCCGGTCAAAAGATGATCATTGAGAGATGTTCCTTGGAAGCGTGCAGAACAATCGAAAACCACACGTATTTTTTCGGGTTTGTGGGGGTGGTAAACCCCGTGGTGTGGGATGTACCACTCTATCTTGTTGTCCAGCTTTTGTTCTGGAACCTTTTCTGCGTCTCCGCGAGTTATAATATCGTTCATGAACTTGACGTAATCCTTACAGTATTTTTCATCCCTTTTGAGTCGGCGTTTCAATGAAGACAACCTGTGTTCAGCACTTTGTTTGTTGTTTGGGAGATTTGGGCTTTCTGTCTTGAATGGTAGTGGGATTTCGTAGTGTCCATCTTCCTTTTGTTTTATGCCCTTGGTTACTTTTGACATAAACAGGATGTCTTCCTGTGAGACTGGATTGTCGTCTGTTACATGTTCGGAGAAATCAGATTCTAAAGCTTTT
>JBBPBX010075006.1:0-17446 GCA_038048925.1 Garcialebias charrua
TACTTCAACCTGAACTTCGCAGGACCGTCCCGAGTGACCGAACCGCCCGACCGGAGGTGAGCACGCTCCCTGCCAAGAGAGTCACTGGAAGACTTGCCTGCGAACACTTAGTTTAGCGGCCGCTAACTAAGTCCTGCCGACGTTTTTAGAGAGAGTCAGAGAGAGTCTTTATTGTCATTTGCACCGCATGTGGTACAGGTGATGAAAACGAGATTATGTACACAGGGTCCCAGTTACATCCAACAACAAATGCAAGAGAAAAACAGTAATAACATCTAGGATTAACTAAGAAAAACATCAACTAGTAATACACTAAGCCCTAATGTAGTAGAAAAACATCATTATAAACAGCAGCACGAACATGAGTCTGTATGAGCAGATGGTCACAGATGAACACAGCAACAAGAAAACAGATCAGCATCAGCATGATGTGATATTTTGCAGTGATCATTCTTATTGTTTATTTATTCATGAGTCTAACAGCCTCAGGGTAGAAGCTGTTCCTCAGTCTAGTGGTTCTACATTTGATGCTCCTCAACCTCCGTCCTGAGGGGAGTGGGGCAAAGAGTGAGTGTGCTGGGTGAGTGAGGTCTTTCATGATGCAGGTGGCTCTTTTCCTGCATCTGGAGGTGTAAATGTCTGTGATGGTGGGGAGACTGACTCCAACAGACTTCTGTGCAGCCTTCACCACTCTCTGTAGAGCTTTCCTCTCTGCAACTGTGCAGCCTCCATGCCACACATTGATGCTGGAGCACAGGATGCTCTCCACTGCACACCTGTAGAAGGAGGTGAGGACTGGGCTGCTCAGACCAGCTCGTCTCAGCCGTCTGAGGAAGTAGAGTCTCTGATGACCTTTCTTGATCAGGCTGGTGGTGTTGTTGCTCCAGCTGAGGTTATCATTCAAGTGTACACCCAAGTATTTGTAGCTGGAGACCACTTCCACTGCAGATCCACTTATGTTCAGTGGGGTGTGGGTGTGTATGTTCCTTCTGAAGTCCACAATCATCTCCTTTGTCTTCTTCACATTCATGTGAAGGTTATTCTCTTTGCACCAGCTCTCCAGGTGTTCCACCTCCTGTCTGTAGCTGGACTCATCATTGTTTGTGATGCATCCCACCACAACTGTATCATCTGCAAACTTAACAATATGACAGCCTGGATGTGTGGCTGTACAATCATATGTGAGCAGAGTGAACAGAAGAGGGCTCAGCACACATCCTTGAGGAGAGCCAGTGCTGAGGGTAATGGTGGAGGAGGAGAAGTTGTGGATCTTCACGGACTGTGGTCTGTTTGTTAAGAAGTCTAAGACCCAGTTACAAACGGAGGGGCTTAGTCCAAGTGTGGATAGTTTGTCTATCAGAGTTTGGGGGATCATGGTGTTGAAGGCAGATGTGAAGTCCACAAAGAGCATGCGCACGTATGAGTCTTTCTGATCCAGGTGGGTGAGAGCAATGTGGACCACAGAGGAGATGGCGTCCTCTGTTGATCGGTTCGCGCGGTATGCATACTGATGAGGATCCTCGTTGATGTTGACGGTTGTCTTGATGTGGGACATGACCAGTTTCTCAAAGCATTTAGCGACTATCGGGGTGAGGGCCACCGGTCTATAGTCATTCAGACCAGTCACTGTGGAGCTCTTTGGGACTGGGATGATGGTGGCGGTCTTCAGGCAGGTGGGAACTGACTCCAGTGCAAGTGAGGTGGTGAAGATGTCAGCCAGCACCTCACAGAGCTGGTCCGCACATTCCTTCAGAACTTTCCCTGGGATGTTGTCTGGTCCGGTTGCTTTATGAGGGTTGATCCTTCTGAGACTGCCTCTCACTTCTGCTGCGGTCACTCTGAGATGCTCTTCATCTGGTGATGAGGTGAGTCTGGTGCTAGCTGGTCTGTTTGGGTCTTCAAAACGTGCATAAAACTTATTGAGGGCATCAGGCAGAGATGGGTCCTTGGGGCATTGTTTGCTCTTGCCTTTGTAATCTGTTATGCATTTGATGCCCTTCCACATGCTCCGTGGGTCTTGTGAGGTGAACTGTCCCTCAATCCTCTGTGCATATGTGGCCTTGGCCTTCTTAATGCCAGCAACCAGCTCTTTCCTGCTCTTTCTCAGTTCCTCTGTGTTTCCAGACTTGAAGGCAGTGTCCCTGGCTGCCAGCAGGGTGCGGACCTCTTTATTTAACCAGGGTTTTGTGTTGGGGTAACATTTAACATATTTTTTTATGGATACATTTTCAGAGCATGTGCTAATATAACCCAGAACTGAGGAAGCATAAAGTTCCAGATCCACTGAGCTCCCATCAGTAGCTGCCTCCCTGAAGACAGACCAGTTTGTATTTTCAAAACAGTCTCTCAGCATGGGGGTGCTACCTTGAAGCCAAACTTTTATCTCTCTTTGTTCCGGCTTAAAGCGTCTGAGTGGGGGAAGCTGTCCTGGGACCAAGATCAAAGAGGAGTGGTCAGAAGCCCAGAGCGGTGGGCGTGGCTTTGCCGTGTACGCCCCCTTCACATTCGTGTAGACTTGGTCAAACGTTTTATTTTCTCTTGTTGCTGTGGAAACGTGCTGATTGAAGGTTGGGAGGGAGACCTGTAAATCTACGTGATTGAAGTCACCTGAAACAATGAAGAGCCCCTCTGGATATTTACACTGCAGTGAGCTGAGTAAGTCATGAATTTCTCCCTGGGCGTCATTAGCATTAGCATCAGGCGCTATGTAAATAACAGTAGCTATGTTTACATGGACATAAGTAATCGGATCAAACGGCCGATCGGATCAAAAGTGCGTCATGTAAACACCCCGGTCGGGTTATTTTTTGTGTATTCGGCGTGATCCGACCTAATTTGCGATCCGTTCGAAACGGGTGGTTTATGCCGATCCGTAGCCCGATGTGTGCGCATGTAAACACATATTCTGTTCCTTTTATCGGACCGTGCAAAACTGTCCTGACTGCGCATGTGCGCTGCGCGCGGCAGCGCACCCCTCCCCTCCTTTCCCAGCGCTCTCATACTGCGAATAGAAAAGACTAAAAGCATGCGTTGCTTGCCTGTAGCTCTATCAGGGAGTGCAGTAGTGCAGTAACAACTCCATCGCCGTCATTACAATCTGGCCGGGTCCATTTTTTGCGCATCTGTTTACTTTTGTCCCGGAAGTAACTTCTTCTTCTGTGGTTTTCACGAAAGCAACTTCCTCTTCGTTTTTTTTTTTAAAGGGGGAGTGTACCACTCTGCGCATGTCTGTTCTTCTGGTCAGAATAAAAGCCTGCTGCATGTAAATGCTCGTCTTGAACGAATTGTGCCCATGTAAACAGTACTATCTAATTATGCAATAAGAGCACATTTCAATCCGGTCACAAAATTTTGCCCATGTAAACATAGCTAGTGATAAGGATCAAGGAGTAGTCACGGGGTAGATAATGAGGACGGCACCTTACTGTGATCAACTCCACAGCAGCTGAGCAGAGCCTTTTGATAACAGCACAGTTCGAGCACCAATCTTTGTGTACGTAAATACAAACACCGCCGCTTCGTGTTTTTCCCGTAGTCTCGGAGCACCGGTCCGTTCTGAAAAAGAGTCTGTCATCCAGCTCATAAACAGAGTCCGGTGTATCCTTAGAGATCCACGTTTCCGTGAGGCAGAGCACAGAGCACCTCCTCAACTCCTCCGACGCTGTTACTCTCAGACGGAGCAGATCCATTTTGTTGTCCAGCGAGCGGACGTTGGACAGAAAAAGAGCCGGCATCGGGGGTCTCCCGGTTTTAGCGTCTGCCCGCAGTCTCGCCATAATTCCTGCTCGGCAGCCCCGCTTCTGACCTCGGGAGCACCGCTTCCTTTTCTTTCCCCTGGAGCGTGAACCGGAGCGCATCTGCTTCCAGAAAGATGTCCTTAAGAGCTCCATTCTGCCGAGCTCTGATTTGAGTTCGTTGTTGATATCAGCTGTGCCCTGTGATAAATCCGTTCCGATTCTTAACAGTTCAGTTCGGCTATAATTCACCCGCAAAAAACGTGCAGTCAGGTACAAAAACACTATTAAAATTACTAAAAACTAGGGATGAACCAGAAGCCCGTGAAGCTGCAGCCGGTCTGAGCGCGGCCATCTTGGGTTTTTAGCATTGCTAATGTCAGCTTAAGGCTGTGTCATTGAACAGTTTAGCATCGCTGACTGCGTCACGCGCTTACCTGTTTAGCTTGCTAAGCTAACGGGCTAGCCCACACACGAAAAGCACAGCGAGATAATCTGAACCTGTTTAGCATCGCTAACTGGTCACCTTCGATGCCTTCTCTCGCCATGGCTCCAGAGAAAGGCAAAAGAAAATCAAGGGACTAAAACAAAACCAACAAACCAGGAAGCCCTGGATCTCGGCCTTGCCCCAACGCATGTGGCTTTTTCATTTCGTCGTCGGACACACACGAAGCCTGCCCCATGTACCTAGGAATGCTTCACGCCAAAGCAGCTTTGGACTCCCCAGAGTCATGTTCTCACTGCAGACAGCTGCGCGAGACGGTGCGACGGATACGCGTGGAGTTTGTGGCCAAGGCCATGGGCAGCTCCAGTGCGGCAAGGGACCCGCTCCTCACGCCTACAGTAAGGCGAGAGGCGGAGGAAATGGAGGACAGCGGAGCGTTAAGCTGAGGCGAGCGGATGGATCTCCACCACCCCGAGGATGACAAAGGGGACACAGGGACCGACTTTGACACGAGGGGCATGTTGCAAGCAGATGAGCTTTCGTCAACAGCCTCTGGCGAACTGTCGGATGAGGAGGCAGATCACGACAAGGAGGGGGCCAATTTTGGATTTGAGATGTTTTAACAGACGACTGAGATCGTTCAAATTCAAAATGCTGACACTGCGTCAGGTGATTCACTCTATACGTCCAGGAGACTAGTTTTCCAGTGTGGACCTGTGGGACACATATTTCCATATAAGCATCCTGCCCAAGCACAGGAAGTTCCTACGTTACGCGTTCGAGGATGCCACGCACGAATATCAGGTTATGCCTTTCGGCCTCTCATTAGCCCCGAGGATATTCACAAAATGCCTAGAGGCTGCCCTGGCACCCGTGAGAAGTCAGGGCATCAGAGTGTTGGACTATTTAGATGATCTCCTGATTTTAACGAGCTCCCATGAGGAGGCAAAGACACACATAGCTCGAGTGATGTCACACCTACAATCCCTAGGTTTTGTGATAAACTCAGAGAAAAGTCATTTGTCGCCAACCCAGGACATTATTTTCCTAGGTTTGGAGCTGAACTCTGTTCTGTATCGAGTGAGGCTGTCAGAGAGATGAATATCAGACCTCTAGAAATACTTGGCCCTGTTCCAACTCGACAGAGTGGTAACAGTCAGACTTTGTCAACGTCTCTTGGGTCTCATGGCAGCCGGAATCGTCTCAATTCATCTGGGCTTATTAAATATGTGCCCATTTCAGATTTGGTTCTACACGCAGCAGCGTCTCGCCCCCCGCAACAAATGAGGGGGATGAGGGTCAGCTCAGACTGCTTGGAAGCCCTACGGCCCTGGAGTGACACTGCGACGCTCAGCAGGGATGTTCCGCTCAGCAGAATGTTATCTCGAGTCCTTGTAACCACAGACGTCTCAAAGTCTGGATGGGGAGGTTTGCCAAAACCAGCACGTAAGAGGTGTGTGGTCCCAGTGGGAGGCGAAGCTCCACACCAATCTGTTAGAGCTGATGGCTGTTTTCCTGTCACTAAGACACTTCTACAGGAAGGACCTGATCTCATGTCAACATGTTTTGATAAGATCAGACAGCACGTGCGCGATCGCGTACGTCAACAGAGAGGGTAGCACTCACTCCTCGTTCCTCCTGCGGTTGACTCAGAAATTGCTGACATGGTGCAGTTCACGGGTGCTGTCACTAAGAGTGACATACCTGCCGGGGGAATTGAACTACGGGGAAGATGCACTCTCAAGAGGTGTGCCCCTCCCCATGGAGTGGCGTCTGTACCCCCGTGTTGTGGACCAGATCTGGACACGATACAAAAAAGCAGACGTCGATCTCTTCGCGTCCAGGGAAAACGCCCACCTTGTTATGTTTCACTCCATATGGGACGTGAACGTATCACTGGGGCTGGACGCGTTTGCACACGAGTGGCCAGCAACAAGGCTTTATCACGCCTTCCCACCTGTGGTGCTGATCCAGGCAACACTGGAACGAGTGCGCAAGGGAGCCCTCTCACTCATTCTGGTCACCCCGAAGTGGCCAAAGAGGGCCTGGTTTGCAGAGTTGATTTCATAGGAACACCGTGGCAGCTGCCTGTACACAGGGACCTTCTATCACAGGCCTACGGGCAGATATGGCATCCACGTCCAGAACTCTGGCGGTTATGGGTATGGCCTCTGAGAGGAGCAGGCTAATAGCCTCAAGCCTGCCTATTAATATCGTAAATACAATACAGAGTGCACGTGCAGAGTCGACACAGACGCTTTATGCACAAAAATTGCGTGTTTTCGAGACCTGGTGTCTGAAGAGGAATATTTTCCCATATTCCTGTAATATAGCTCAGGTTCTCACTTTTATGCAAGACCTGTTGGAGAAAGGTCGCTCCTTTTCCACAATTCAAGTCTTTTTGTCCGCTGTTTCAGCGTGTCACGAGGGATGGGGGGAAATCACCCGGTGCCCACCCTCTCATCATCCGGTTCATGAAGGGCGTGATGAGAAAAAGGCCTCCATGCAGAGTCTTAGCCCCTCTGTAGGACCTAGCACTCGTGCTGGACGCTCTCTATGGCCCATCATTCGAGCCTCTACAAAGCATTAAAATTGATTTGCTGTCTTACAAGATGGCTCTGCTCTTAGCTCTATGTTCTGCAAAACGTGTGGGTGACCTACATACACTGTCAGTCCATCACCTGTGCACTCAGTTTGCTCAGGATGGGTCAAAGGTCATCCTACGCCCAAACACTACATATGTGCCTAAAGTCCCAACTCTGGATTACAGAAGCCTGGGCTTTGAACGGTCAGCCTTCCCTCTTCAGCCTGTTCGGACTGCTGAACAGAGGTTCCTAAACGCGCTCTGCCCTGTACGGGCCTTGAGCATCTATATGGAGAGGACAAGCAGCTGGCGCAAGACCAACCAGCTGTTCATATGCTTCGCTAAGCCTGCAGCAGGTAGAGCCTTGTCAAAACAGCGCCTCTCCCACTGGGTTCCAGAGGCCATTTCTAGAGCATACAGCAGCAAGGGTCAACAAGCACCCAGCGGGGTACATGCTCACTCAACTCGAGGGTTGGCTACTTCGTGGGCTTTATTAAAGGTGTTTCAGTAGCAGACATATGTGCAGCTGCTAACTGGGCATCTCCAATTGCTCCCCGGCGCGCTTTCTATAGCTGCTCACTGCCCCACCTGGTGGTGATTGGGTTAAATGCAGAGTCAAATTTCGTCTTGTATGGAAACATACATAGATGACAAAAATTTGACATTATTATTATTCTAACACGTTCATAAAACACTACAGCCTGGATGTCACAACTCGTGACGTCACTCAGTCTGTTCTCTCTACTCAAGAGAGTTGAATGTATTAATGCCTGTCGGTTTAGGCCTAAAGTCTGCAGAAAGCATGCATTTTCAAGGCGTGAGTGTAAGTTCCCATACTATATGTTGCACCGCAGTGAACTGACTGAAAGGGAACTGGAGGTTATGCACCATAACCAATGTTCCCTGAAGGAAGGGAACAAGATGCAACACATGTTGGCCCCTCCAATGCCTAAGCTCGGCAAAGTGCTTGCAGATGGCGGACGTGAGACGTGCAGCGTCCTTTATACCAGAGGGGCGGGGCCCCTGGTGACGCTGAAGTCTCACTTGCCTAAAAAGGCGTGATTGTAATGCTTCAGGTGAACCGCACGAGGGCGCAATTCCCATACTATATGTTGCACCTTGTTCCCTTCCTTTGGTTATGGTGCATAACCTCCAGTTTGTCTCGTTTGTCTATGTGTATCTGTGATGGACTGGAGATCTGTCGAGGGTGTCCTCTGCCTCTCACACAGTGACTGCTGGATATGGACATCAGTGACCCCATGACCCGAAAAGGAAGAAGCGGGTAAAAGATAATGGATGGATGAATGAAGGGATGTATTTTGAAGGGAATAAATATTTATGTGTTCACTTATTCTACATTGCCATTGTTAATTTAACTGGTATTATCTGTAGAAATATGATACTGTGACAAAGTGAAGATTCAACACAATCTGCTGGCTTCCTTAGATGGATAAATTTATTAATTTGCCTTTTGCTAGATATGAATGTTTCTGTTCAATGACTGGAGATAACTTCTGTTGTGACTTGGCGCTATATAAATAAACTGAACTGAATTGAATTGAAAGTAATTTTCACTTTGGCATTGAATAATTTTTTTCCCTCCAAAGAAGATCAATTTATATTGAGCACGACTGGTTAATAGGCTCGTATGTGAAACAGCCATGTCACTTACAGTGTAACACTGAGAAGGACAGGAGGAGTCGCTTTTGTCTCCGGAGTTCTTCTTGCTCTCCTCTGAGCACAGTCCACCCTGGACCGCCTCAAACAGAACCGGGTTCAAGTCTCCGTATTCTCCTGATGCCACTTCAATAACTGGAATCAGAGATTAGAAACAAATAAAACACACTGGGAGAAATGTAGACACGTGTGTCGTATAGAGGACTTGAGGGACTCACTGAAATCAGCAGGGTTGTGATACGTTGGACAGTGAAGACCCAGGTTCTTCAGGTAAGGGATGAGATACGGGACGGTTCCCTTGTAGATGCACTGACCCTGACTGAGGATGTACAGCTGGGGGGAAGAAGAACACAAGAACAGAGTTAGCACTGTTTCCAACACACCACCTCCCTGAAAGAGCGGATCAATAGCCGACAAGACAACAGGATGGGATGATCGACTGCAGCGCTGTATAAAATGATCCATGCCAACCTGTAGTGTCCCAGCGTGAGCTGCAGCTAATGGTCTGATGCAGTAAAAGCACTCAGCTTACCTTATCAAACATCTCAAAGAGCTTGGCACTGGGCTGATGAATGGTGCAGATGATTGTCCGTCCTCCCAGAGCCAGAGACTTCATGAGGGAAACGACCTGGAAGCATGACGCACTGTCCAGACCGCTGGGGTGGAAAAGAAAACACGGGGAGGAGGGAAGAGGCCGAAGCTCTAATGAGCGTGGATTCACAACGATCTGAGGTGAGTTGGTGAGCTTTTACCTGGTGGGCTCGTCGAAGAACATGACCGGAGGATTGTTGACCAGCTCCTGGGCGATGGCCAGTCGTTTACACTGACCCCCGGACAGATAGTTGGTCCGGGTCTGGGCACATTCTTGGAGACCCAGAGCGGTCAGGATCTCATCCACCTTAAAAACACGCAAAGAGAGATACAAACTAACAAACATGCAAAGCTGAAAATCTCACAAATCTTCTAAATCCACTAAAAGATGTGAAGATGACACTGAATGCAGAGAAGATGAAGATCTGTGGCTGTAATCGTTCCACTCTGTTCTGATTTGCTCTATGGTGACATACTGCTTTTATTATTATTTTTTTTACAAATCGAACCACTTAGGACCCAAAAAATAAACAACAATAAAATAAACAAATATATGTACATATTTAAATGTGGGAATATAATAAAGGGCGGTACGGTGGCTCAATTGGTAGCGCTTGTTGCCTCTCAGCGAGAAAGTCGCCAGATCAAATCCGGGCCTCTTTGGGTGGAGTTTGCATGTTCTCTCCGTGCACACCTGAGTTTTCTCCAGGTACTCCGGTTTCCTCCCACAGACCAAAAACATGCATGGTAAACTGATTGGTGGGAGCGTGAATGTTTGTTTGTCTCTGTCCCTGTGATGGACTGGAGACCTGCCCACCAGTGACCCCCATGACACAAAAGGAAGAAGCAGGATAATGGATAGATGGAATAAAATAAACTTTAACTAAAATGTACTTTTTTTAAAGCACAGATTTTATTTTATTTTTGCATTTTATTACTAAGGATAGAAGAATTAGATTTATCTCGTCTGTTATATTTTTTCTATAGTCAAAGGGTTTTTTCGACACAACACAAAATGTCATCTTTACAGCATGAGCAAAATCTCACCGACAATGAGCACAAAGATACAAACATTTATATATTTATATATTTCCAGCCCCCCCAGAAAGAGGATGTCCTCCCATCCTCTGCAGTCACTGTCCCCACATTCCATGCAGCTGGAAGACACTTGTGGTTTTGGGCTGAAAGATGTTGTTTTTCTTGCTAGCATCTGTAGACTTACAGTTTTTTTAAGATGGTACAGAAAAACACTAACAAGAGGGAAAAGGATAAAACACATATGCTGTATTTAATTATTTTATCACCATCTTCTGCAAAACATTTTGGAATTTCAAAAAGATCTAAGATCTTCTTTGATTTCTATTTTTGTGTATTTTTGTCAAGAGCGGTAATCTATTTTAGACCATGACTGTTTTTTTTTTTGCTCTTCTCTGAGTTGAAGTTGCATTATTTAAAAATACATGTTCCCCAAAACACGTAAAACACTTTATCTGTGAAATCTTACTCACAAAATGCTACAAAAAGAGGATGATTAGCTTATTAAAATATTTTTAACAACAAGTGAAAAAGCAATTGCAAGAATGTGGCATAAAGTGGATCGACCGACCGTGGAGCGGTGCATTGTGGAGGATGGTTGCAATGGAAAAACTAACTCATAAATTAAGACTGCAAGAGGTGCAATTTGATGAAAAGTAGGAAAAATTGACTTATTATAGAAATAATACACCACCTTCACAACTGGATAATGAGAACTCTAGAAAATTAATCTTTGTTTAAGGATGTACGTATATTATACTTCTACAATGGTCTAAGAAAATATGAAATAAATTAAAAAGTATACACATTTTCACATTTTCCCAGATTTTTTTTAGGTCTTCTCTTCCTAATAATGCTGAGTTTTGTATAATTGGGGCTATTTGTGCCTGTGGTTTTGTTAATTAGCAATGTTAGCAGTTTTGCTTTGCATCAGAAATTCACTGACATTTCGACTTACAAAATAACCGTATCACAGATTTGCAGCCTCAACTAGAACTGGTTTAAGTATACTGTATAAACAATGGTAATGGGCCAATTAAACAAAAGCAAAATGACACCAACAGCTTCAAAAAACACCATTTGTTAAACATGAACTGATGCAAGGCTGCTTTCTACAAAGTATGTTTTATAATAATTAAGGCAAATCTACTCTAGCAGTAACTTTTAAAATTTTGATGTTTCACGGCCCACAGTGGGGTCAGGAACCCAACTTTTAGAACCACTGAGGTCTTTATCTTGTCTGCATCCAGCTTCTTTTAAAACAGGAGCGAAGAACAAAGATGAAATTGACCTCTAAGAATTAGTGCATTACATATTAAAGCAACATTTACGTCCTTTAAACGTAGGGCTCTGTGTAAAGACTGGAACAATCAACATCTTACCTGTTGCAGATAATTCTAGTTAAACAAATAAACCCCACGTTCAAACACCTGAACTATCTCTTTTTAAAAAATCATAATGACAGTACGATGATGATATCAATCAATGTGATATCATCACATTGATACGATATTGTAATATCTATATGATGGCAATTCAGACTCACAAGTTCTTTTTTGACCTGCATGGTCTCGTTCAGCTTCAGGTTGGCAGAAACCTACAAGACAGACAAAACTCATCACCTATTACTGAAGTTTAAGCTTCGGACAGGTGTTTGTTTTTTCTCACCGTCATGGCCTCCCGTGCAGTGAGGTGTGGCAGTAGCATGTCGTCCTGCATGATGTAGCAGGACATCTTCCTGAACGTCCTCAGATCCCGCGGACGTCCGTTTACAAGAATCGTGCCCTTCATGCCGGTTTCCCTGTTTGCAAACAAACAGCAAGTACAAAACTCCTCTGCTTATGTAAATATAAATGTAAATATAAATAAAATGATAAAGTCATATACATTGTACAGGGTTAGATGTCAGTTTCTCACCTGTATCCTGCAAGAATGTTCATTAAAGTGGATTTCCCGGCTCCAGAGGGGCCCATGATGCCGATCAGCTCTCTGCTGCAAAATCGTCCTGACAGACATTTGAGGAGCGCTTTAAAACCTGGAAGAACCAACGGAACCTCGTTTAGCTGCAAAAACTAAAACCTGCAGCTGAGAAAAACAATTACAAATGGGATTTCCACACATGTTCAATGTAATTAGGATATGAGAAGATAAAAAGCATTGCAGATAAAATGTTATGATTTATAGATCTGATTTCTGGAGAACGTTCTGGCACATTATCAGATGCTAATTACTTTCATGGTTTTCTGTTTTTTTTATTGAACCCAGATCTGTGACAAATAAGGAACTGTTAATTTTAGATCGTCACTGTGGAAACTCAGGAAACCAAGTACCGGTATTCAGCTCAAAAAGGTAACTTTTTCATTATTTTAAGAACGTAATTCATCCCTGGGCCTGACAAGTTGTCTTATACATTTTTTAAATCAAACATTTAAAAACACTTCCTCTCAGTAATGTTTAACTTTGATATTTCCTATAACATGAAATGTCATTTTGCATAAAAAAAATGTTCATAATATGATGCCTAAAATGTATTTTTTAAACAAATTTATTCATTTTAAAATACAACACAAAACAATCTCACACTTGAGACTGTACAATATAAAAATAAAAGGGTAGCAGAATGAAGAAAAAATCTTATTATATCTGCCCCATTTACTAAAAGTCAATTCAAACAAAAAAAAATCATCTAACAAGTTACAGATTAAAAAAGAGCAACTCATATAATTATCTAACTAAAAAATAATACACGGTATACTATTTCATATATATTTTTGCAATAATTTAGTTTTGATCATATTCTTGAAAATAATCATTGATTTAGACTTTTTAATTTAATTTTCCAAATTATTCCACAATCCAATTCCCTTCATGATGTAGCAGGACCCAGACCCAGATTGATTTTTAACCAATTTCTTCAAGCACATGAAAAAAATGTGAATGTTTAAAGCTAGAAAAATACAAGTGGTTAAAAGTGGGAAATATTAAACAATTCCCAAATAAAATCAGCTTTTTTAATTCACATTGCAAGAGTAAAAATCCGATATGAACGATTTACGGTAATTAGGCTATTCAGAACAAAGTTGGCATTTAAACTGATTTTTAGCTCATTTCACGAGACAAAAAAGTCCCAGACCAACTGGTAAAGAAGAAAAAAAAGAAGAAAAAAAAACTGTAACTTTAAAGCTTATTGTTGTGAAGAAAGCCAAACATATAAAAAAATATATGGTAAAACCCTGGTATTAATTTAAGTGAGCTTATAGGGAGAAAAACAGTCCTACGTTGTTTCACGTTCTTTATTTATTGGTGCGTGCAGTGCGGTTGAAGTTACGTCCCATTCATTATTTTCTCTATCAGTAAGAGCCTCCTGACACTTCTTCTTCCTGGCAGATGAGAATAAATCACGTGGAGCAGCAGCTCCAGAGCCATATAAAGTGTGTCGTTGCTGTATGACGTGCTTCTTCATGCACTTTGAGATTTTTATTAATGAAAAGTGCATTATAAATTGAATTCATTATTATTATTATTATTATTATTATTATTATTATTATTTATTATTATTATTATTATTATTATTATTATTATTATTATTCATTCACTGAAAAGTGACACTGATCATGTCTTTGCCTGGATCTGTTGGCAAAATATCTCATGAAACTAATGGGATTTTATTAAAACTTTAAGAAAGCGACCACTGGATGCAACCTACAACAGATCACTTTTGGAGTCAGTTCAGTTTAAGAGTTAATCAACCTTATCCAACATAAAAATAAAATAAAACTCAGTTATAAGCTGGTGAAGATCAATCTTGAAAAAAAAAAGTTTAAAAAACAAAAACATCTGGACGACATTTGGCTCTGGGAGGCTTTATCAAGTCAAAAAAACCTCTAAAAATCAAACTCTAAATTCACTCGAAACTCTAAAAATCATAACGCGGTTATGATTTTCAGTTTTACAGATTCTCAGCTAAAATTTGACGTGGTGGTAGCTGAGAGTCGTTCACAACACGTTCTCTGAGAGCGACATCTTGCGATATAATTTGCGAATGTGCATGGCACTGTTTTTAAAGAAGGGAAGATGGAGTGTATCATTTTCTGGTGATAACGCTCCTGATAACGTTGGTGTTCTGACATCAGAGTTCAGAAGTCAAACACTTGGTGGTGACCTTTGACAAGGATTTGAAGTTTGATAATCATATATCCTCTGTAATCAAGGCCAGCTTTTATCAGCTAAACCAAAGCTGAGACTTTTTTTAAATCGTCCTGACATGAAAAAGGCCATTCATGCTTTTATCAGCTCAAGGTACTGCAATTTATTTTTTTATTTTTTTTGTCTCTTTTAACTTCCAGTCCATTTTAGAACTGATTTAAAACTTCTATACAGTATTCACTTTTAAAACTCTTACCGGTCTCGACCCACCTTATTTAGCAGATCTAGTAGATTTTCATGAAAATAAGAGGACATTAAGGATCAACTACCGGTAATACTTATTTACTGTTCACCCCAAAGTCCAGCAGGTTGGAGTAACCAGGCCTTTTTGGTCGCCACACCCAGACTGTGGAACCAACAACCTCAGGACTTGTGCTCCATCACTGATAGACTAATTTTAAAACATTTTTATTCAGGCTGAGCTTTTAAGGCACTCTGACATTTTTGTGTTGTTTCATGTTCAAGCACGTTTTAGCTGTTGCACAGGGCTCTACAAATAAAAGTTGACTGATTGATTACCATATTTTTGGACTAAGGCGCACTGGATTATAAGGCACATTAAGCTAAACAAAACAGTCAGATAAGTCGAACTTTATTCAACTCATTCACAATAACCCTCAACATTGTTCAGTTCTACCACATAAAACTGGTGTTAGGTCAGTAGCACAACCAGAATTACGTAATACATAAGGTGCACTGGATTAAAAGGCTCACCGTCGATTTTTGAGAAAGTTAAAGGAAGTGCGCCTTATAGTCTGAAAAATACGGTAGATGATTTTAGACTGAAAGTCTGCGGGCGATATGCATTCCTTCAGTAAATGTTAGGCCTTTAATTCTTCAAGCGTTGCAGACTGTGGTGTTCTCTGGGAAGGTCAAAGGATTTAAAACAGAATTAACAAAGCTGGCACCAGCACAATCTGAAGAACCAGCTGATATGAAACTGTTTTTTTTTCATCCTGCAGACAAAAAACAGCTCAGCTGCTCAGGTTTTTTGTGACGTGCTCACTGTGAGGTTCTTGGAAAAAGCAGAACCATATTTAGAGCTGACACGTCCTGAAAGCTTCCAGAAATGGAAACTTGTCACCCAAATCTCCAGCGTCTCCACAGACGCTCCTTCCTGTCTTGAGCAGCGTAATTAGAGGGTCTCGGCCACAGATAAAGACGGTGCCCCCTCCTCTCTGGCACGGTTATTACATTAAGCAGCCTGCACTCAGACAGATGAGGCAGCATGTGGTGCATACTGATGATGATGTAACCCTGACAATGTTATCTGTGAGAGTCAGCGAGCTCATCCCTCTTTGTCTCGTGGGAGTCAGACAGGATGGAGCTCATCTCAAAGTCCACTCCTGTCACCACAAGGGTGCTCGTCTCTAACCACATCTGACAGGGTTTACTCACTGACTCAAGCCTGAACTCCTGGGTAATTAACAGGGAATGTTGGATGGATGATCATGGTTCCCAGTGAAGCTGAGGCTCAAACTGATGCTCAACCATGTGTCCACTTCAACTATGTACAGTGACCCATCAACTGTGTTGCAGAAATAAATAAAATTAAATAATCACTTGAAATAGTTTGAAATGTGTTTAGTTAGTTGTTCTAGGTATTGTTAGCTCATTAATCTGCTTAATCTGCTCAAAATTAAACTGTATTTCAACAAAAGGAGGTTGTTCTACAATGGGTTTGATATTAATGGTTCATAACCTTTCCACAGAACCACACTTCAACGGCGCTATTAAACTAAAACGGCACAATCCTTTCATTAAATTCCAAATGTTTAATTAAAATCTCCTACAATTTGTTCATTGCAAAACAACTATTCAGGATAAAACCACACAATTTGTGAAGCTGCCACGGGACAAAGAGGAAAATTATCTGTAACGTTGCCCAATTACTGTATAGACTCAAAGCACCTCCCAGAAGGTCTAAAACCCTTTAAATCAACACCAGTAAGACATTTACTTAAATGCACCCCATTCTTCACTGGAACAAACGTTATGCTAAACCACACAACAAGTCGACAAACCTTGAAACATTTAAATTATGTGCAAAATATATATACAGGGGGTCCCCGGCTTACGAGAGAGTTCCGTTACTACGACTATCTCGTAAGACGAAAATTCGTATGTCGGAACACGAAACACGTGTTGCTCGTAAATCTGGATTTTCTGTCGTAAGTCGGAAAATGTATGCTAGCGCTACTACGAACACTTGTTTTTCATCACAAATGTTCATACTAGTTCATAAACATGTTCAGAAACTTGTTTCCAAACGGTTAGCTAACACACTTTCATCTAAAAACACATAAAAGTGCTGTATTTTCTGTATGTTCTTTACAAATTTACTGCTCGTTCGCCAGCTCGTAAGTCCGGAACCTCGAATGTCAGGGCGCCCGTAAGTCGGGGACCCCCCGTATTTAACATTGGGCCATTATAGGAGACTAATGAACTCTAGAGAAGTTTGTGAACATCTAAATGGATGTATCTCCACAAAGACTGGTTCTCATCAGTTCCAACGCAGACCTCATGGAGCTGCCGAGCAGTCAGGTGAGAGTTGAACAGGTTGGCTTCAATCATCGCTCATCCATCCCGTCTGTTTTTGTTTCATCTTCTCTCTACCTAGCCAGTCGAGGCAGGCTGCCTATCCTGAGCCTGGTTCTGCTGGAGGTTCCTTCCTGTTCAAAGGGAGTCTTTCCTTTCCACTGTCGCCTGTGTGCAGCCCAGGAAGTTGAGACAAAGTGGAGATTCGATTCAATCGGCTGGCGTCTTGAGACAGATCACGTTTTATTAATGGTCATTTTATAATGTGTGTGAATGTTTTTGAACAGCGCCCGGAGACGACATTGTTATACGTCCGTTGAAGGCAGGACGTATTATGGGATAGTCTCTGTCCGTTCATGCCTCCTGTACCCCTGTGCGTAAACTTTCTCTTGTCCTGCCCATAACTTATGATCCACTCAAGATCATTTAGCAAAACTTCAGACAGATATGCATCATCATTAGATGGAGGTCACATACACTTTTCATCAGCCCAGCTTCAAGGTCACAAACCAAGGTCAACACTAAAACAAGGCATGTTCTTGTCTGGACCATTGATAAAGATTGTTGTATTGTTGTATAATAGTTTGTCAACATATATAATGTGTATTATATTATATATTATAATATGTAATGTAT